>VZRE01015810.1:0-13851 GCA_013396775.1 Cephalopterus ornatus | reverse complement strand
CCGCAGGTGGGTGTGCGGCCCCGGGCGCGGGAGGGCGGCGGGCGCTGCCCGCGGGGGTGGGCGCTGGGCTTCTTTGTTGTGAGGCTGCGGGAGCCGAGCTGCCGCCCGGCCGCGGGGGTGCCCGAGGAGGGAGGGGGCCGCGTGTGGCCGCCGTGCCGGCCCGGGACGGGCCGCGACGGGGCAAAGTCGGGGAAACTCGTCGTGAAAGATCGGAACCAACAAGTTGCAGTGGAAGCGCTCCGTGCGGAGATGGGGCCGGCTTATCGGCCGCGCGAGTGAGCCGCGCGGAGTGCGATCCATCAGGGACTGTCAGTCGGGAAGTGTGGGCTTCCCTCGGGTGAGTAACCCCGCCTGAGCCGCAGCTCCAGCGCTTAAAGGCGATAATATCATCCAGAGCCTGCTCGGTGTGTGTCCGTGTGTCCCGGGCTAATGGTTTCCTGCAAGTTTAACGTGAAATGGGCAGAGGCCAAGGGAAACCGCAGGGGTTGCGGAGGGGATTAGGAAGGCAGAGGCTAGTAAGTTTCTGACGTGCTGTAAACCAGCATCACTGTCACATCCAACCAAGACGGAATATTGTCCCGTATTTTGGCATTGGCACTGGAAGTTATTACCTTTCATTTAGCTGTTAAAGTTTCTGGAGGCGCTTTTTTTGTTGTTTTTAAGTTGTTGTGTAAACAGCCTGAGTAAACAACTATGTCGTCGCATTGTGAGTTGTGTAGTGGGGGAAAAGTGAACTTCAAAAGTGTTTCTTAAAGAAAAGTCAGAAAATACACGGTAGCTTTGAGTTAACAGGAATGATAAGAGGAGTCTGGACATCATACCTTATTATTATGGCTATTGAAATTACTATTTTTAAAGATGCAACAAATTTTGTTATTATGCACCTAAGGCTATGTTTTAATGTCTTTTATGCATCCTCTAGACTATCCTGTTAGTGGATATGGTTGTATTTTAGTGTACAACTTGAACTTGTGTTCCTGATAACCCTGTCAGTACTACTGGAAAAATAAATAGTTATCACACATTACCTAAACGCATTTTAGCAGCTCATGCATACATTATAGGCAGCAAAATGCAGACATAACTGGAAATCCTGTTGCGTATCTGTCTTCAAATGTTAAAAAAAAACCCAACAAAACAACTGTTAGAAGTGTGCATACCACCCAGTCCAGCTGTAGGTCTTGTTTGTTTCTTTTCTGTATGGTTCTAGATGTAGAACAATAGAGAAAAATGGAGTCGAGCAGCTGGTAATCTGTTTGTCCATTGCTTATCCCTACAAAGATTCCTGGTGCAGAGTTTATGAACTATCACTGAGAATGGTTGAAAGCAGAGTTCAGGAATTGGCCGTACTAAAGTCCCTCAAGACTTTGTGAAAATAAAATAAACTGAAACGCTGAGGCTTGCTTCCTCATAAACCTCTTAAGAAATTGTCATCTATCTAGTATGCGACTCAGTGTATTCAAGAAAAAGGGAAAAACTTGGTCGATCAGGTGGTTATTGCTCCCTACTGTCCTAATCTATACTCAGGTGAACAAAAATATTTTTACTTTCCTTACAATCTGAAATAGCTCGTTTCTTACGAAAGACCTTGCCTCCTTTCTTTTTCTCTCATCTGTGTCCTTGCTGCAAAAACAAGTCCTCAAGAATATAAATATTTGTTTTACTGGTTATGTTCCGTATCATTCTTACTTTCCAATTTATGCTGGTCTGAATATTTCCGTGATATTGAAGTCAGTTGCCATTACTTCCTTCAAAGACCCTATTTAAACACATTTGTAGAGTGTGTGCAGTATGATAACGTGTAGCGCCATGGATATATTAATTTTATTCTTACATGGCTCAATATATGTTACTTCACAGAAGCTAGAAACATGATGAACACTCCATTAGTGGTATTGGTAAGAAATACATTACCGCAAGTGCACAGGCAGTAAGAAAGCGCTTTTATTTGAAAGCATTCTCATAATAGACAGTGTACTAATAATCATAACCTGTGCTGCATATCTTCAGTGCTAGATTACATTTGCTTTTAAGTTCTTTGTAAATACAATTTTTTTTCAGGATTGCTGCATTTCTAACAGATGCCCAGGCTCCTTGTTCCTTTTCAGCCTTTGCAGCCTCTGAATGCTGCAGGAATTTTCTGGGCAAAGGGCTGGGTGTCCATGTGGAAGGCATTTTAGGATGCAGCCCTTCTTCTTAGAAGGCAGCCTTGGTATTGTAGGGCATTGAGGTCTGATAATAATGTGAAGTGAAATGTGGTATTAAAAATATAAGTCAAATCCAAAGACTGCTGTGTTGGTTGGATACCCAAGAGCAAGCTGGAATAGCCTTCTCTGACAGATTACCGAAAATACGGTGAGCGACTTTTGCAAGCTGTGAGGGGAAGCGCTCAGTTTTCTGCGTGTGAAGCCGCTTGCCACAGAGCCATTGCAGGGCAAGAGGCTGTCCTGGACAAAGGGTGAGGGTTTGCACCCCTCATGGTGCTGTGTGCTGGGGGAAGAAGGACAGGACATGGGGGAGCACAGCGTGAGTTGGCTCTCCTGCTCAGGATGGCTGGGAACCTTGGTCCAAGCATGCTGGGCAGGGACAACTGCAAAGGGACCCTTGCAGTAGGGCGGGCGTCTGTCACTGTGGTGGAAAGTTGTGGAGCAGCTTGCAAAGCTAATGGGGGATGTGACTGCAGTCACAGGTGTGTGTGGCAGAAGTGTAGAAGAGATATTTGCGGGAGGGAAGGGTTTTGGAATGTCAGATGCTGTGGCAAAACACATGGTGGTCACGGCATGATGTTTTGAGGGAAGAAGAGAGGTCAGAGATCCGGTGGAGCAAGGAGAAAAGGCAGTCTGGTGGCCCCAGGAGCACCCAGGAGCCAAAGCTTTTAATGCTACCACAGGGAGACTTTGCAGCTGGACAGATAACCCAGTTTGAGTGCTTTGGGAAGAAAGAGTCAGGAGCTGGCTAGTGACCGTGGAGGTTCCTGCTTGTCCTCACGGACCAAGGAGGACCGAGGAGGAAGTGTTGGGCAGCTGAGCTGAGCTGAGGAGAGATTAGGTGCATCCGGAGGGCTGGCAGCCAGGAGGCAGGGGAAGAGTGCATAATCTTTAGCCTTTTCTGTGGCATACATGAAATCGGGAAGACATACTTACTGTTTGAAACACAACGCAAGGTTAGTAACCCCAAATGAATCTGTAGCACTGAAAACTGTTTGCTCTCGTCGTTAGTCTTTCCCAAAGATTTTCAGTTAGTGGGGTCTGCATCTTCTGATGTTTATAACAGCGTCATGGTGGGAGATTGGGCAATGCACAGAAATTTAGTTTCATAGACTTTACCAGATCATTTTTCTTTAAAAGAGGCCTAGTTGCACTTTTAATAACAGATGCACTTTGTTGTGTTCACTTGCTAAGCAACAGACTCCCTGTGCTGCCTATGAAGCACAAAAGCAAGGGAGGCTTTGACACACCAAGTAAAGCTTACGTAAAGTTTGTGAGCAGCAGCAGAAAGAGTGAGTGATGAATGCTCTGACTTTTGTTCCTTACATTAAAATAGTTTAAGGTTGGGTACTTTTCTCTGCTGGCTGCCATCAGCAATAGAAGTATCAACAGGAGAAAAATGGGTCGCTTGGGTTTTAGCATTAAGCAGCAAATCCAGGGCCAATAGGATTTAGCTGGGATGTTAAGGTTTATTCAGTGCATTTAGTTAATGAAGTTGGGGGGAGGAAGAGGAAAAAGTCAGTGTCTGGGCTTGGGGGAGGGGATGAAATAGCCTGCTGCGACCGGTACATCCTGCAGTGACTCCTCCTGATTGATAGATGTTTCACAAGACAAAAAAAGACCTGAGTGAAGGAGGTTTTAATTAAAAAATGCCAGCTCTTTTGGATTAAAATCAAGCAGAAAGTCTTTGTAACAGGCATCCACCTAGTCTTAAGGGTGTATGTTTTTACCCTTAAGGATGTAGTGTCCATCGGCTAGGGGAAGGGAAGAGGGAGATGATAATACGTCCAAGCATCTATAAAGTGGTTATAGAGCCACAAAGATACTCAGGAGGGCAGTTGTATGTTAAAATTCATCAGGCAGGCACAGAAATGAAGTTCAGGCTAACAAACTCCCACTTGAGCACTATGCCAGATTTCCAGCAGACAGCCCCATCGTCCCTTATGCACGCGGGTGGCCCTTTGCTGTGCTCACCCATATTCTGAAGCCTTTGTGTCCCCTGCCAAAGGCTGTCATCTTGTGTACACACATGCTGTTCAGCATCTTGACTTGCTTTCTGAGCCCTGAAAGCCTTCAGCACAGAGACACAAAAAACAATTAGTATAGAAAGTCATTGTCATTTAAAATAAAAAGGGCTATGATCTGTACTTTCAAAAAAAATTATAAACCAATGTCAATTGATCTTTTCTTCAAAGTGAGTTAGTGGGTTTATTTTTTTGCCTTGGTTTGGGTTTTTTTAATTCTGGTCTTCTTCGGATGGAGCTCCTGCTTGGATCAGACCTTGTTTTTTCCAAAGCTGTAACGACCATTTAGAGTCTGATGAACTTTCTTCTTCCACTCACCCCCTCAGAGGTCTGTGCTTGGCGCAGTATCTAGATGCTGCTGGGAGTTGTTGAGCAGCAATTAATACTGTCAAGACTCAGCCCAGTGACCTCAGCTGACTTTCGTCCTATGAATGATGTGGGCATCGATGGCAGGATTTGACTGTAACAGTATGGAATAAATAAGCAGCAGGCTTATACAGTGAGTAAAAAGAGTCCATGTACCTGTTGTTCTTGGCATAATCTAGTTGCTCAGACAGCCTATAAATTGATATAAGTGTGTGACGAGGTGGTGCAATATTTCTTACTATTTATTGCAATGACACCTGAAAACTTCTACAAAATGGTCCAGAGAAAAACTTGAATGTGTGATTTTCGCTTTTATTGCTTTTTGACCTTACAAATATTTTAAGATAAATATTTTCAAATACTTCAAAAAAACCCACAATGAAAATGCTTAGTAAAACACTGCACTTTTCTGCCTTGTTTTGTACTGTTTTATTTCTGTTAAATTCACGGTACATTTACTGAGAAAACTTTTGGCCATACTTACAGGGTAGTTTAGGGACGTGTCTGTAATAAGAAACAAAGAATAAATTCACTAAAATTAAAAAAAAACCCAAACAACAAACCAACAAAAGCACTTCACTGTGATGCTTACAGCAGAGCTTTGTGAATGTTCAGCCAAGTTTTAGGAAATGGGGGTGGCTGTGTCAGAACAGCAGTCTGAGGCACGGCAGCAAGGGTTTGGGCAGCTGCACACAGAGCATGTGGAGCTCTAGGAGAAGACTCCTGTCATCTTTGTATATACAAATAGATATGTGTTTGTTGGTAAGCAAATACAGATATTATTGCTGACCTTACGATTTCATGAAATGAAATCCGAGCAGTCTGGTTGTCTCAGTGGCAACTGGGGAAGCAGAATACCATCCCAGATGCAGAGCCTGCTATGGAAAAGTGAAGAGGGATATGTCTTTCAAAAGAAAAGAATACTTTTGGATGTATCTCCATGGTAATGAAGTGCTTGGTGCGATGTCCCCACCGTCTAGTCCTGTATTTATGATGCTCTATTACCTTTACCCCTATGGCTTGTATTTTCTCATCAGTGGGCAGTAAAGCACCTATTCAGCATTTGAGCCTAAACAACTAGAAAGACAGAATCTGAAATTTCAAGACCATAAAATTACTTTTCTGTGATTTCATTCAATTAATGAAACTGTGTGCGTACCTCATTTGCATGATTCTGGCTGCGTGCCAGCATCTGGCCAGAAGAGGTAATGGAAAATTTGCTGGCTGTGTTGTAACATTAAACATGCTATAGAACAACAGCAGAGATTTTAAATGAAAAGGCTGTGAAACTTTGGGGGCTGATGCAACCTTTGTAAATGTTGTAAATCCATTCAATAATTACTATAAAGCTCAATAAATACTATATAGTACTGGATTAAATACTGAAAGTCCCTGAGCTACATGGACGTGGTGGAGATTTGCTTACATATGATCAAAGTGATTAAAAAGACTGTCTTTTTTGTAAATGCATGTAAAATACTTGTGAGAGTAAATTAAAATAAAATGTTTTGCTCCTGTAAATAGGAAGATATGGGATCTACTGTTGTTCCAATGGACAAGTTTATAGTTTTCACTCGCAGTGATGAGAATTAGGTTTGGAGTTGCAACTCCTTTTAATTCAGGGATGTTTAAATTAGCAGATTTTATTCAAGTACTAGGGAACATCAGAAGTTAAACCGTTAGATTTCTCCGTGAAGAGCAAGGGCTCCGGGCAGACACCGAGAGAGAGAGGGAGAGACACTTTGTTTCCTGCTTTCTCCTTCCCCTATCAGCAATCAGATAGTACAAGTACCGATGCCTGGCAGGTAACAAAGAGACTGTCACTGTTAATTTACTGTGAGCATCCCATGATGCTTACTGTGGAGGGGTAGAGGAAACTGAATAAAAATTATAAGAGCTATCAAAACTTGTTTGCAACAAAGTTTAATGTCTGTCAGCATTTGTAATGTCAGGTAAGTAAGATTCTCAGAATCTGACCATGTGTTTTAAAATACTTTAAATTGAAATACTTAAATTCTGGAAGCCTCTCTTGTTTGTGCAGGAACGATACATTTCTGACAAAAGATTACAACATGAGCTATTGTGGTGGAGCCTCCTGAAGCTATATTTTCCTGTTGACTGACGAGAGCAGCTCCCCAAACAGCCTCCAATCCTGACAGAAATGTATATGCACTTGGGGGGTGTCTGTTGTGACCATCAGGTGCTGGGTGTGAGTCCTCCTCACACTTCCAACCGGCGTTGCTGTTGGCCTCCTGGTTGCTTATAGGAACTGTAATTGCCATTATATCTCTAGGAGCTTCAGTACCAATTAATCTGTTGGCATATACTATCATAACTTAGTATGTGACATCATGGTATTCAGTCTCTTATTGGCAGGTAAGTGTTTGTGAGTAATTAGTGTTTGTGAGTAATTTCACTGTATTAAAAAGCATGCTTTTAGAAGACACTGATTTTCAGCTGTGACTTCAGAGATACCTGTTCCTGGCTGTGGAGCAGAATGCATTAGCGTAAGCACTAGAAATGCAAATTCCTTCTTTCTGTAGCTGTTAAGACTGTCATGACTGTGTGTAAGGGTGGCTCACCTGTTACTCTCCATGTTGCGGTGGTGTAGGATCACATCCATGGCCAGGTACTGAGTGCCAGCTGATGAGTGATATTCCTCAGTGGTGCTTCCTAGCTAGTGGGTGAAACAATCTCTGTGTGGTTGTGTGAATGTACTTTAATGTGCTTGAAAGATGCTTTTTGATTTCTCAGAAGCGTTCTTCCTGCTCTCTTGGTTTCCAGTTTCAACGAAAGATAAAAGGCAGAATTATGGCTGTTTAAGTGACCTATCTTGATATTTCCATATTTTCTGTTACTAGCCTTTTTCTGACAAAGATAGCCTTATTTGCATACTTTGTTGGTCTTATTTGCATACTTTGTTGTTTGATGGCCAGTTGTATGAACACCACTTGTGGTGGATTATATCTATATTTATAGACAGTGATATTGGTAGTTACTTCTTGACCCCAGACTTGCTGGGAGGAGTTTGCTGACACACAATTTGGACTTTGGGCTTTGCCTTGTCATTGCTGAGTTTCGTTTTAGGGTATTCTACTCGCTGGGACCTATTCACTTCTAATCCTGTTCATTGTCTGAAAAGAAATCTCCCAGCACTGTGACCTTTTCTTGCCTGTTGTACCTCCTGTTAAGAAACAGCCCTGATCTTTCTTTGAGTGGGTGTATGCAGTTTCTGTTGTGTTGGCAATAAAATGCAAGCCAGGCTTTACAAAAAATGCATACAGAAACTATCCTTTTTACTGTGTTTTTATTACACTGGATTCTGCACATATGGATGTGCTTTTAGTTGGCTCAGGTGTAAAGGGCCCACCAATATATATCTAAACCTTTCTAAAGCAACTTAAATTCCCTCAGGAGAAACTGCATTAAAGTTCCTATGAAAATGGAGTTTTCTTTTACCTTGTGACCTTTCCGATTTCCCATCACTAGACAGGAATGACCCAGTCTCCAATGAATATTATTAGTCAATAAAGTTAAAAGCAGCAGATCATATATATTGGTAAATAAATAATAACATAAGTAGCCAGAACTAGGGTTGCCTGTGGCTACTAATAAAATGGCACCTTCCTTTTACCTCTGTATGCCTCCGAGATCATACTTAAAAATTCATCAAAATGTGATCCTCTCAATGAGAATATGGCTGAGTTGACAGATAAAGAATTGTATTTCTAAATAATAGCTTAGAAATATACAGGACAAGCTTAAAAGATTGCAAATACACCTAAAATTGGTTTCATTTCTATTTCCTATGCTGCTAATGCAATTCAAAGTTTTCAGATACATATAATTTTACATGAGGGGATTATCTTATGTGTAGTTTATTAGATTTCTGCACAATCTTTTATTGGCTGTGTTGATCTCAAAGGTATTAGTTCTTACTTGAAACATATCACTGGGAACTTAACCACAACTTTAAATGACGACTGGCAAGTTTAGAAAGAAAATTATCAAGTTTATAGTACCTTAAATTTCTTGCATGCCTTTGTTTCTAGAATGTGGCCAAATCAGGCAAAATTTGTGTGCGTGCTTTTCCAAGTTTAAAAGGAAGATAATAAATTAATATGTATTGTTATAACTGCTGTATGAGAAAAGTCTGAGAAATCAGTTTGTTTCCTGTAATAGTCACAGAAATGTCTCAGTTGAAGTAGTTTTGCATTGGTACTTTTATTTTCTTGATAGCAATTGCAGTTTTTAGGGGATGGGTATATCCACAGAATAAAAGCACTTTGGCTCTGCATACATGTTTAAAGCTAAGGGCAAAGACTTCTTTAAAAATCACATCAGCACAGATTCAGTCTAGTGATGTGTTTGCCTCAGCATGTCTTCTGCTGCAAACCTTATTTCAAGAGATTATTAGTCAAAATTTGAAAACTATGCAGACATCTCTTGCAGAAAGCTGATAATCTGTCTAATGATCCTCAGCACTCTGGGGAAAGCTAAAGAAAAGGGTGTGTACTTGCATGCTTTTCATTGAGAACATTTGTTAGGGTAGATGTCAAATGGGTAGGCTATAGTAATAAAGAAAAATGGGGTTACAGCTTGTTGTGAGGCAAGCTTGCATGTCTGCAGCTTTGGATAACTGCTGCCTGTAACAGTCTCTTGCCTCTATACTTCTCATACAAGAAAAGGTCTTATTGAAATGTATTTGTTCAAATGAATGGGTTTTTTTAAATTATGTGTAATCAACAAAGTATGGAGAACATCTATATTCATTGTAACCTAATATTATTCAGTTAATATTGGGTCGAAGTCAGTAGTTTTGTGCGAGCACTGAGCACCTAATCTACAGACCTGTCTGTGGTTTGTATATATGCATGGTGACTTTGTGACAGAAATGTTACTAGACATAAATGTCTTCTGTTTATTGTCAATCTGAAGTCCTGTTAATCTTCATTCTTAGCTGAAGATGATCTTATATTTGTAACTGTAGTTGTATTTTAATACAGTTTACCTCCTTAGTTTTTGCAAATTGAAATAGCGATTTCGATGTATTCCACTCATTTGCTGCCTTAATTCGTTGGGACAGACTATGAAGTTTGTCCTGAATTTTAACATATGTACAAAAGACCAAATGTGGTAAAGTCTGAGCTGGAGATAGCCTTGTCCTGTTGTAACATCCAAGGAAGGTATTGAGGAGGAGGAGATGTCCACAAAACCCCTAAC
Organism: Cephalopterus ornatus; assembly: GCA_013396775.1. Taxonomy (NCBI): domain Eukaryota; kingdom Metazoa; phylum Chordata; class Aves; order Passeriformes; family Cotingidae; genus Cephalopterus; species Cephalopterus ornatus. The sequence continues at coordinate 4,031 of VZRE01015810.1, read as the reverse complement.
AGAATTTCTCCTCAATTATTCTGTTGGAACAGTAGGATGAGAACAGGTTTCTGTCTAATCCCTGAGGATTTCTAGGATCCTCTGTCCTCCTACATCCCATCTTTGTGATGACACAATAGTGTTACCACATACTTCTGTTGACTTCAGCTGCAAGATGGCACCCCATTGTGAAAGTCACGTCTGATACTGCTCCAGCTCATATCTGAATAAGATATGAGCTTTTCCCCAAGTAACAAGCAATAGGATAAGAGGGAACAGCTTCAGTGATGCCAGGGGAGGTTTAGATTGGATATTAGAAAAAAATTATTCACTGAAAGATCTATTTGGCACTGGAACAGGCTGCCCAGAAAAGTGGTCAAGTCACCACCCTTGGAGATATTTAAAAGACATGTAGATGTGGTGATGAGGGATGTGGTTTAGTGGTGGACTTGGCAGTGCTGAGTTAACTGTTGAAGTCCATGATCTTAAAGGTCTTTTCCAATCTAAATTATCTTATGTTTCTGTTGTCCCTGGAAATTGTGTTTTCGCAGGCTCTGTCTTCTTTCTCGATCCATTTCTCCTGACTTTCTCTCCCCTCTTCAGAAGTTTTAAACCTGGCTTTCTCCTTCTGTTGGGTTAGAAGAAGAAAGGATAGGGTTTGCAAAGGTATCTTGGTTCAGTCATGGGACCAGTGGAAAGTGAGTGTGGTATGTCCATGAGACTAGAAATACAGAGTGAGAGTTTTTGCACTGTGTTTGGATAGCAAAAGCTTACCTTGGTATGTGGATTTTTTTTTCCATGTGCCTAAGAGGAGATAATATTTTCATTGACATAGGAAAGGTCTAGTGGTTAGTTTGGGAAGACTACACCATAGCACCTATTGATTGTGTCCACCACCACTTTGTTTCAGTAGGAATAGACTTTCTGAAACTTGTGTGTTTTCATTTCAGCCACTTGGAACATTCAGCAGTGAAATAACTAAGAAATTCTACTTCAAGCAAGCTTTTTCCCCCCATTCAAGCCTTCTGGATCTCATATTGATCATAAGGCCAGCCCCTTGTTGTCTTTCTGTAGATCTCTGCTGCTCTGTTGAATGTATTTGCCAAGTCAAACTTCACGTTTTTTCAGTTTTGAGGTTTATCTCTACTTATTCAAATTCATATGAGAAGGTATGGCTTTACATTGACATTATTAGAAAATATACAAGTTGGATTAATTGGGAGCAAGTCTTTTGTTGCTGTTTGAGACACATCCTGGGCACTTGTTGTATGTCCATCTTTACCTGTTGCGATGGGTCATTTGCCACGTTAATGCCATTTTTCTTTGCTGTGATTAGCATCATCTCCTGGGATGGTAAGATTGATGCAGAGATAGACAACAGGTTAGCAAAGGCATACAGGGCTTTCGGTAAACTGCATAAAAGAGTTTGGCGAAACAATCACCTGAAGAAAAGTACAAAGATCAGTGTTTATAGAGCCGTTGTACTGTCCACTCTTTTATATGGTTCTGAATCTTGGGTCATTTACCGCCACCACCTACGACTCTTAGAACGCTTCCATCAACGCTGCCTCCGTACAATCCTAAACATCCACTGCAGAGATTATGTAACCAATACGTCTGTTCTTGAACAGGCAGGAGTTACAAGTATTGAGGCCATGTTACTGCGAATGCAGCTGCGTTGGGCAGGGCACGTCTCCAGGATGAAGGACTACCGCCTCCCTAAGATTGTGCTCTATGGTGAACTTGCCACTGGCTGCCGCAAGAGAGGAGCCCCGAAGAAGAGATATAAGGACTCCCTGAAACAACATCTCAGCCTTGGCCATATCGATCACCATCTCTGGTCTGCTCTGGCCTCCAATCGGGAGGCCTGGAGACACACTATTCACAATGCTGCAATATCTTTTGAAAATACACGCAGGATCACTCTCGAGGAGAAAAGGCAACGCAGAAAGAACCGTGTCCTTTCAGTACCACCTGGGGAGCCATTCTGCTGTGCCTTTTGCAACCGGACGTGTCTATCTCGCATCGGCCTTTTTAGCCATCAGCACGCTTGTAGCAAGCGTGGGTAGAGTCCTTCACAAATCTTCGTTCGCGAAGCCTAGCCATGATGATGATTAGTATTAACGACTTGTCTTCCATAAGTTGCAGGGGAAAATAAAAATACTTCTTTTTGTCAGCCCTGTTTTCTAAGTTTAAAATTATTCTCAATTTTGATGTCTCTTTTGAATTCATCTCTGCTGTTGGGCATCCAGACAGCAGAACAAATCCCCCTGCATTCGGTGGGCAGATGACCATAGGGTTGGGCTGTGTCCTGTGAGGCGCAAGACTTGCCTGTTTTACTTGGAGCTGCCACACGTGTGAAATGACTCCACCTTGATTAAAATGCAGTCACATGTGTGCTGCCGTGAGGTGTGAAGTTTTACAAATGTCTGGCCTACATTCTTCTGTTCAGTTTTTCCTTCTTTAGCTAAAGGAAGTTGCTTTTCGTCTTACCCTCTACCAGGACTCTCAGTAATTCTCTTCTTTCATCTATATTGTTACCTGTAAGTTATTTATAGACTATGATCATATCCTGCTCAATCCTCTTTTCTGGATTATATAACTTTAGCTTCCTTAGTCTGTCTTCATATTCAGTATCTTATCCTCCAATTCCTGTGTCATTTAAGTTAGCCTTCTTTGTATATATGCGTAGTCATTTTATATCTTTTTTTTGCAATATGTTGAGATAAGAGCTGCATGCGATATTCTGTTTGTGGTCACGTCATGGCTTTGTACTGTGGAATTATTACCTCCTTGGATTTATACAAGATACATGCACATCAAAGACCAGCAGTTGCTTCTTCTGCAAACAGATGAAACTTGCAAAATAATCTTCGATCTCCAACCAATTTTTAACCCTACTTTCCGATGGCATCATGCTCTGCCCTTTTAGACAACAGTTGGTGCTGCTTATATTCCAAGCTAAAGGAAGAATAAGTTTACTTATTATGAGTAAATATTGCCCTATTTTCTACATCGGCACATTTCAAGTGTTTGTGAATTATTATCCTCTTTTGTAGACAAGGGCAAATCAAATGAGGAGATGCAAAATATTTCCCTGAAACTACATGAACTTAATGTTTATGGACTTAAAAAAATAATAAATTATTCATATTTACTTGATACATATTTGAGTTTTGGTTAATTTTCATGTGTATTTGTCATTTTTGATTTCAAGAGAGCAACAAAGTAATAGTTCTAAAATAGAAAGAAACGAACTGCATGTAAGACCAGCTGCTGAACATGCCTGGAGTCTCAGAAAACCAACTTCAGTTTCTGTGTTTAGGAGGCCTCTAAATTTTTCGAAGCTTGATTGGTTTTATTTTCACTCCATTCTCAGTGCCCCCCGGTACATCAAACCTCTGAACTATCTGATTTATTTTTCTTGAATTCAAAATGTTTTCAGTTTGTGTGATCCAACAGTTTACATTTGTAAATAAAATTCCATAGAAATATCATGTGGATCTGTTAATGACATCTGTAGTAACTTTGATAATTAAAAAATCTTTATTTTACTTTCCTGTACTTTTCTTGTAATGTACTTTTATAAGTCAGTAGTCTTTTTCTGCTAAATTTATCCTACTTGCCTTCTTTCTCTACTGCTGTTTCTCCTCCCCTGATTAACATTTAGCACCCTTTACTTCCTCCTAGAGTTGCTTATCTATGAAAAAGCTCACACTACACTGACATGTTGTATTATTTTTGCCTGAGTGAATGGTAGAATTTCAGAACTAGTTTGTTGCTTGATTATCAAATTCGTCAGCTCATTCAGATGTAAACACTTAAAAGATTTTGTGCTGATTGTATCACCATTGGTGGTTTCTTATTCTTCACATCCATATTTATCATTGTCGTAAGTGGCCACACTTCTTACTTGCTTCCATGCTAGTCTATGCCAGAGATTAATTTGTTTCATCATCTTCAGTTAGAAAAAAATTAAGTGTTGCTGTAATATTCTGTGAAATATTTTGATGCATCGTTCTGGATGACTGTTATAGTTTTCAAGTGTGCTG
>VZRE01015809.1:65470-169072 GCA_013396775.1 Cephalopterus ornatus | reverse complement strand
TAGCCATGATGATGATGATGATGACTTTATTGTCACTCAGCAACAAAAACATCCATAGAATTGTCAAATCATAGAAGGGTTTGGGTTGGAAGGGACCTTAAAGATCATTTGTTTCCAACCCTGCTGCTATGGCAGGGATACCTTCCACTAGACCAGGTTACTCAGAGATTGAGACAGCACTGACCTTGTGTTATATTTTTCTTTGACTTCCTCAGTGACTTAGAGTTCTGAGGAGTGCAAATTGTTTCTATATATTTCTTTCTTTTGCAGTTTTAGTTTGTCTTTTTGTTACTTGTTACATTCAAAATTGCTACATTTGAAGAACATTATCAAGGCTGCACTGTGAAATGCTAGAGTTGCCAGCACTGAGCTTACTTGTTTAAAAGTATTTGCAGGAGTGTGGTCTGTTGAGTCACATGCCAACATACAGTATTTTTTTGTAGCCTCTCTTCTTTAATAGATGAGTTCTTCTTGCAGACAGCCTTTTTCATAGCACAGCTCTGTTCCATGTTGATGTAGGCTGATGTCAAGATACTTGAACTAAACAGAGCTGGATTGGGCTTGTATAGGCTTATCATGCTGTTCAAGATCGCTTTTGAGCTGAATTGCCCATTTTCCCTTTTCTTCTTTTTTTTTTTCTCTTTTTTTTTTTTCAAATACAGCTGGTGTTTTCCAACTGCTAAATTAGTCTATATCACTGAGAGGTACAGTAGGGTTAACGTTGCTTTTATTTTACAAAGGGAGAACTAAGGCAATGGAGAAGTTTGGAAAAGTTTGGAAAACTCTGTTAGATTAGGGTGAGCAGTTTGTGAAACCTGCTTTTTACTGTTTCATAATGCTTGGAGTGATACCGTGCTTTCTGTTCAGAGCTCATCTTTAGGGACAGCTGTCATGTTCAATACTTCTGCAAACCAGAACTGAACTCTCAAGAGAAGTCAGGCTTCTGAATTTGAGGATCATCCAGATCATCACCGTCTTCAATGTGCTCATTTAGCAGACTTGTCATTTGTCAGCCAGGAACTGGAAGGACACGGACAGATTCCACCTGCCAGAGAGCAGTACCCTTCTGCCATAATTATGGCAGTTATTATTGTAACTGCTTTACAGTTCTTGCAGTTCTCTACCCTCTCTATACTATTTTTCCAACTTTCACAACACATACAGCAGGCTTCTCTCATCCAATGTCTTCCTCTCACATATAATCCTGATTCACAGGCAGAACAAGCCTGCTCTGAGTCACAAGTCTGGCATTTCTTTGTGTTTAAAACATTTCCCACTTTTTGCTTAAAAAAAGTTACTCAACTGTAGGCTGACTGAAATCTTTAGTAAATTTAGGTACTATCTCAGTTTCTTTTGAGAATTTGCAAGCTGTGGATTTTTTTGAAAGAGGATATATTTATGGCTGCAGCAAAGGGTGTTTCCCTCACAGCATTTCTCCCATATTAAACTTCAACTCATTACAGTGAAATATGGTCATTTCAGAGGAAAAATGTGCTATAATTTCTCTGCTTCTGTGTTCTGTAGTGACAGCAACATTTGTACTAAAATTTCCAACAACAGAAAGCCTAGAGATGTACCCACTGCAAATATGTTGTTGGTCCAAGAAGCTAAAGAATGAGAAAACTATAAGCTGAAAACTACAGTGAACAGACTGTCAGGAGCTTTGTAACAGATGCTGTTACTAGCTGCAGCTATAGTATCATCAGAAGAAATATGATTATGTCTAAATTGTTCTGTGTGATTGTGTCTGAATGGTTCTGTATTTTAACAAGTTGATGGCCTTTTCCAATATGTGAGGTCCAGAGTTAAGGTCCTTCTGAACATTATCAGATTTATTTGTGCTTTTAACATCTAAATACATAAATAGTAATTGCACTACAGTTCAATGAAATACTGCAGTCATTCATCTTAGTCTCTCCTGTGGGTCCCACAGCAATATCATTTAAAGTGATCAGAGCATTCTTGCACCTGTGACCTGCTTTCAGGAGGGTGATGTCAGGATGTGCTTCTTATTAGCAGTGTATGTAAGCTTTTAGGAAACAAAAGCCAGCACAGTGCAGAAGTCAAGACCACAATATCATCCAGTACTGTGTGTGTCCTAAACAGTACAGTGAGGGCTGTGCAGTGAGTGCCAGCATACTATGAGTTGTTGAATCTGACCTTCTGATGAAGGCTGCTCTTGAGCCAAGAAGATAGACAGTGTGAGATAATGTTAACAGTCAGAGGGAGGAGGCTTGGGATAAAGGAAACCGTGAGATCTGAAAATTAATTCTTGGCCTTCAGTTGTCTAGAGGCAGAAGGAGAAACTATGAAATTTTCAGGGTTCAGATAAGCTTCTTGGGCTGTAATTGCATATGCATGTGTGTGCGCACAAATACATATTTATTTTCATACAGTCTTTTAAAATGCGCTGATTCTGTACCTTATTCATTGATGGAACGTGAAAACTCCATCTAAGGAAGTGTGTGTGGGAGTGCAAGTGATTGTTCCAAAGAGAGAACGGTTGCCCAAATGTGAGTGCCAGGAAGCTAGGCAGAGTGGATGGAGCTGGCAGAAAATGTGTTTACCAAAGCAGTCCACATTTGAGGCATTAATAATTGGCAGAGAAGGATGGAACAACTCCTCCCAGACACCTCCTGCTCCTCAGAGCCTCCCTTGGCTCAACAACTGTCCAACCACATTCTCTCCTGAGCTCTCTCTGGAAGTGATTTTTTTCTGAAGTGCTACAAAAATTTCAGAACGTACATATCACTTATTGCACAAACAAATGCATCCAAGCTAATTACGGTGACCTCAGAGTCAAAATTAGTTGTTTCTTTTTAGGGAATGATCAAATAATTGAATGTGGTCACATTTCAGCAGCTTAGTAAATGTCCCTCACACTTAAGTCACCACTGCTATTAGTCTTTCACTCAGGTTGAAGCAAATGCACTTTACCTCACAGGTGGAGTAAGGTAAGAGTGCAAGCAAAAAGAGTGTGCAGCCAGTACACAACACAGCCCTTTCACAATACTGGGACCATTTTAATTTTTTTCTGGCCCTCCCTTCTTTTTACCAGTCCATGCACTTACCATGTACAGATATTTCTGATGATGTCTCTATTTCTGGGTGTGTTTAACAAGGTCAGCATTGAATTACTTGGAAAATTGTTCAGCTGCTTGATCACTCACTGAATAAGCCTTGCTCATCATTTAATCTGCTGGTGGTATATTGCACTGTGAGACTCGTGTGATTTGCCTGAACTGGTTAGGGGGGGCTCAGATGGTAAGTACAATATAAAGCTTATTAGGAGTGCAGTTTTGTCCATTTGCAGAATCATCACATTTTGTTTCTAATGTTGCTGTGTTCTTCTGTGAATGTTCTCTAGAGCAACAGTTGTGCAGTGGTTTAAGGTGGCTACTGCCCCTCCCTGAGACTGCTTGATGTTTTGAGCTGTGTGAAGGGAAGGTATATCAGCATTAATTACACAATAGAGGAATGTTTTGAAGCCTTTTGTGAAAGCTTAGAGATGTCAGTTTTGCTAACAGAAGAACAGATCCAAATCCAATGAATTGATTGGGAATTGTTTTTGTAACTATGAATTTTTTTGGGGGGAGGGAAGGTGAACCGTGCTGCAGTCTGTGATAACTGCATTAAGAACTGTTCACTGAAAAAAGGAGTAGACTGAAAACTAGGAACAAATCCAGACTAATGATGTTGCACTGCATGTTTTTGTTTTAGGCTTTCCTGAAAAAGTAACAATAAAGCAATGCTATCGTCTTCTGGGAAACAGCCTCAATGTACATGTGGTGGCAAAATTGATCTGCATTCTACTTGGATAATTTAGAAGCTGAATCTGATGCATATGGGCTGGTGACAGAAAATACTTCCATCTTTCAAAAGAAACCTGAAAGAAGCTGAACAAAAATCAGATCTTACCAGAGTATCTGTCCACACGTTTTGCTGAACAGTTATGATATATTTTTAATGACTTGCTTTCATGATGGATTTGAACTGTAGAGGTGTTTTATTCAAATGGACATTTCCAGGACTTGATTGCTTTATTTAAATGTCCTTTTTACTTTGCAAAATGAAAAAGGGAAGCATTTACAAATACTTCAGTTAAATTGGATAAGACTACTTTATCTTAAAACCATTTTCTCAGTATGGTATGAAAAGGCTCTAAGTGTGAAAACTGTTTTAATTAAGTGCAGAGAACAAGTTTCTACATCTAAAATGTCTTCATCTGTAAATATGAGTTTCCCATTCTGAAAATATGTACTGTATATGTGTTCTGAACTTTTGATATGCTTTTTGTAGCTCATGAAACTATTAAATTCAGTATTTTGTATACAGTTTTTAATAAGACACAGTGTTATTCTTTATAGTTGTCTCATCTTCTCTAAATACTTGTAGGATTCTGGAACCCAACTGTATCTGTCTGGAATGATTTGTTTAGGTGCAGCTGAATAAAAATATTTCAAGATAATCACAACACTGACAATAACTTGCCTGTTTCTGTTCTCATGTTACTCAGGATAAGATCTCTGCTCCTTAACAAAGACCTGCATATAAAAGACATAAAAAAAATTTAAAAGCTCCATGTTTAGCTTCCTATGGCATAAGAACTGGAGAAAAATTACATGGCCTGCTTCTGAAAATTGCTTGCTGCAGCTTGATAGTAGTATTGGATGGGTTTAGGAGTATCTGTTGGGATGACACTGCTGTATGTGGCCATCCAGAGTGCCACCATTGTACACCATCTCACAGAGCCAGACTGAATAGTTTTTTTAATCAAGTCTTGTGAGTTTAATGTCTCTGAAGTAAGAGAGAAAATTATGGGAAAACTGAAAGCCCTCTAAAGAGGCATGTGTTCCGGTTGTTATTTTCCCTTACAGATAATATTATATTGGAATGTAAAGAAAAGAAAGCTTGAGGGAGAAAAAAGTGAGATGATACCTAGTAAGCATCCATTAGGGAGCTGATGTACCACAAACCATTTTTATAAATTGACCAAAGCAGTAAAAGTTCCCAATCCTGAAAAAGAATGATTTTTCTTCCCCTCTCTCCCCTCCAGCCCATGGGATGACATAGGAACAGTCATCTGGGCTTGGTAATGCAGGAGAAACTGAAGATCATGGAGAATAAAGCTGCTGTAGAGATGCTGTAGCTACTCTCATCTGCCGTAGTCTGTTTTGGTATTTTGTGCCATACTCTATGTTGACTCCTGTGTATTTCTTCTTCAGTCTTGGGCTGTTCCAGCTGCAAAAGAGAAATGGAAATGGATTCTCCTAAAAGAACTCTAGACTAAGCTTTAGAGCAGGCTGAGGTTGGCCTCTGTCTTTTCCTGGTCACATGTGGTACTGTAATGGCAAAAAAGTACTAGACTAATGTTAGTCTGTGCTGGCTCCTAAACTGCTGAGAGCAGGTGTAGTTCTGACAGTGAACCATACACACAGCGGTTGTTGTGTAGATTTATCAGCCAGATCAATAACTAGTAGCTATATGGTCTTGGTCTTGGGAGAAATGTGGTAATGCGAAGCTCTGTTGTTTTCTAACATGATCCAACATTGGTATGAAAACAAAGGATATCAATTTTATGTATAAGTTGGAATTTCTTTCGGATAAACCATGTAAATAATCTGTTCGTTTTGCCTCACTATGATAATATTCGGCAAAACATTACTATTAACATTTAATTTTAAAATCTTTAAAGTATAAAACGTGTTTTAATGATTTATATGCCACTCGTAAGTAAGCAGTATTGAAGTATAAGTTGAAACTTACCTAGCTGCGTCTAAAACTGATACAGCCTGGTATAAATTGACAGTAAATTTTAATTCAATGTGATTGTGAAGACTGAAATCTGTTTGCTAGTCCAAGCTGTTTCTGAAGGAAATACTTTGAAAGAACAGATTTCAGAGTTGTAAATATATGTGTATTTTACCCCTGCTAACCCTGTAATACCAGCGCAGCTAAATTGAGCCACTGCTTCTTATCTCCTCGGTTTGTCATTAATGAACTGGTTTACTGAGCTCTGTTGGGTTGTACTGCTTGACCTCACTTGATGATCGTGTTGCTTCCTTTTCCAAGCAGTCTCTTAATCCTAAGTGCTTTGCAGCCTACATCAGTGCTGTACTTTGCAACTTCAGCTTAAGTATTTTCACAGCAATGAAATGTGATTACAAAAGCAGGTGAAAGGTGAAGGAGTGAAATCTGGAAAACAGCTTTGGGAATGGAAGGAGGTTTCCAGACTCTGATTTTTTGTTTTGTAGCTCACTCATTGTGCACATCTGAAACACGTTTCATTATCTGGGTGAGATGACGTGGTTGTGTTCCCTCAAACTTGAGAATTCCACTGAGAAAAAGGATGTCATATGGTCATGTGGTGTTATATTGATGTAGTAATTTTTGAAGCTTGCCAGTTGCCTTAGAAAATGTCTTTCCTACGTCAGCTGGTTCCTATCTGAGTTAATCTGGGGTTTCCCCACACTCATGAAGAAACCTGTCTAACAGCAAAGTTACTAAAATACCATTTGTTTAAAACGCAGTGAGTTTGAATATTTTTTGATACTCAAAGTGTTCTAATTGAGGTGCATCCTTCAGTGCAGTGAATGTAAGGCTTCTGCCCAGAGACTTTTTTATGTCACATTTTACTGACCCTCATAGAAGAAATATAAGGATTTTCAGGAATCTCTGTATCGCAGTCTGGGAAAACATTGATTGGTGATAACACTATGGTATGTCATAAATTTAGTCACGGGTAAGCCCATTTTGTTTTTGACAGAGACATTTCAATAGAAATCTGAACAGGCCCAGTGCTTCGATAACTCTGCAATTCTGTGTAGCGCTTGTCATGCATATCTAAAATAAATAGAAAATTCAGAAAATACTTGTTACATCTCAAGGATTCAATTCTCAGCTCACCCTTCAATATCACTGCTCTAATTTCTTGCTCTTCATACTAGAGTTTAACACTTGGTGGCTTATTGTCTAAATACTGAATTATATTTCTTTTCCTTAGCAGTTTAATGTATTTTCTCTTCTATGTATTTGCAACCTCTTAAGTGTTGTATGATTTTCTGTGGTGTTTAAACAATATGCCATATTAATAAGGATTTGGAGGACACGGAGTAATAATTGTTTAAGAGCTCTAGGCATTTCTGAGCAGTCTTATATAATTATTGTATAAAGTAGAATTGGTCAAAGAAATATCCAAGGAGAAATGACATGAAAGCATGAAAAACTAGACACGAAGCCCAAAAAAATTCCATTAGCCATTTTCCTTTTACCTGTCCGAACATGAGTATTCTAGTGTTGCAATCTCATTAGGGGGAGTTCATGAAATACTGAGTAGTGATAGTATGTCAATTCAGATGTTATTGTGAAGAGCATGAAGAGATTTGTGTTATTTTTATTTTTAATTGATTACAAGTTTAGGGGAATTTATACAGCTGTTGAAGAAAAGAAATACATGGCCTTAGGGGACTAGGCAGCCATCTGTGAAGGCAAGAAAACTCAGTTGTTCTCTTTGACTTTCCTCCACCTGGTGCTTTTGACAGTGGGAGGAAGCTGGACAAGGGATCTTTTGGTAAGAGCTCTGATGAAGCAAGAAGAGGAGTTGGAAGGACTTAAATCAAGTGAAACAGACCACTTTTAATGAGTGAGTGTTGTTGGATCGAATGTCAGAAGGCCACTCTGGTAGGATACCCTTCACTAGGATTCAGAAAACTTTGCAGCAAAAGGAGTCCCTAAAATTTCCTCTAGTGGGGAACCTCTCTGATCTTAAATGCAGGAATACATCCTGAAATCCCAGATTCACTGAGAGCAGGTTTGTCATGTGCTTTTTTCCATGCACTGGGCTGTTGTAAGTCAAACATTTTTAAATTACCACCTGGCATTTGGAAGCAAAGCATGTTGATGGTACTGATATATTTTCTCATATGTAGATAGTAATAAATAGCTTTGCTTAGCTCAAATGTTTGCCCTGTATATATTTTTAAAAATAGACTAATCCTATTCTGGTTATAAATAATACACTTAAAAATGGGATTCTTCTTACTTTGCATATTTCAGATCAGCATTTTGTATATTGACTGAACTGTATATTGACCATATTTGCTCATTCTTTGTACATGTGTTGTAAGGTGAAGCATGGGACGAAGGAAAAGACTGGACAAGTTCATGGAAGAAAACTCCTTTGAGAGCACTGACTGAGGAGACTTCTGACTGAGAAGTGCATGGGCTGCAAATAACTGAGGCCAACAGAGTACCTAGGAGAGGTAGTGTTTGAGCTTTCCCCTTTGTGTACCCATCATTTCCTATCTGCTCTTGGCCACTGATGGAGACAGGGCACTGACCTAAATGGATCTTTTTCTAACCCAGTATGACCATTCTTACTTTCTTACATTTTAATGGTGACAGAATGCCAGTACTTGTAATCACAGCACCAACAGATAGCAAATGGCTTCACACACTTAGCTCGGATCTAAGCTTCTCAATAAAAGCCAACAATACAGAATAAAATGAATGTGAGGGAGGTTGTGCAGCCACATCCATTCATGGCTCTAGGGTTATTAGGGAAGAAGGGTGACTATACATATGGAAGTCCCTAAAAATAATCCCAGTGTTAAAGCAATTGTAATGTGTTAAAAGGACTGGAATAATCAATAGAAAAGAACAAAGCCAATATAACTGACTGGAAACTTTTCATGAACCTAATTTCAAAAAAGAATGAAATGGAAAATAGGAAGCATCCAAATGGTTGGTGGTTTGTAGAAGTATAACAAAATGTGTAGGAAGAAAAATCAGAAAGACCAAAGAAACAAAATACAAGTCTTCTAAGGAAAGTAAAAACTGTTAAAGTAAAAAAGTGTTAAAACTGCCTTCATTGTGATAAAGGAATCCAGGGAGAATTGGGACAGTAGATCAATTCCAGCAGAAGTAGGTAACTAAATCAAACTCTTATCTTTGTCATTTGCTATTAAACACCGAAAAACTCAACTTCCTGCCCACTTAGTTTAACTTCATTAGTGGGAAACTGATGAACTTCATCAACTGTGTTGAGGGAGCAGAATCTTAAGTGGGTGTCAGAGGGCAGAATGCTGAGAAGGAAAGAAATCCTCAGGGAGGGGTGTGGGAAATGGAGGCTTGCAGCTGCTGCAGCCCCTGGGGAAGGTGCTGTGGCCATTAAAATCTCCAGACACTAGTGAAGAGAAGGAAGGAGGCAATAACAGGTGCTTATAGGTAAGGGACAGAAAGGGGGATGTCATTTTTCAGAGTCATCCCTGTTTGATGTAAACCCCGTGGTTGTTGATCCTCTGCACAGGGCCTGGTGGCAGCTTGGTGCTTGGTTGTCTCAGAGCTGTAGGGACACACAAAGTGCTGAGTTAACACAGAGCATGGTTTACACCATGAATATGCAAGGAACAATTGCACCTTTGTATCATGGAGGTAACAGTGCTACTTTGTATGTTATGTGTCACTTTGGAGCACTGGAACATTATTGGAAAGAGGAAAGATAAAAGACAATACAAGGAAGTGAAGATGGAAATACTGGAAGATAGGATCTCCGCTCAGGGAAAGCTCGAGTAAATGTGTTCTTAGGATTTAAGCAGTAATGGGGCTGGATTTATAATTATTTGCAAATATTTGAGTGATAACATTGAGTAGCAGGGATCTTTTTTTGCATCTATGCAAAAAAAAAAAAAAGATTATTTGTTAGCCTTCCATTTAAAAATTAGCCAGTTTTGGATTTGCATTGATTGCTGCCCTTCCTCCATTTATAGAGGTGGCATTGTCACAGACTCATGTCGTGTCTGTGCATCTGAGTTGACTTCCTAGAAGTAATTAGTGCATATTGAATTTTTGGCCATGATTTGAGTTCAGCTCTTGTCTTCTACACCAGTGTCTTTGCATTGCAGGCACATACTGCTGGAGAAGTAGAGGGATACTACCATTTCATTTCATACAGCTACACAAGAAGGTGGCAAATCATAGTCCCTGCTAGTACAGGATGAACTTCAACCAGAATTAGAGACAAACACTCCATTACCCTCTGCCAAATCTGCACACAATCTATATTCTTTAGAGCTGTTTCCCGAGCCATCATGTTAGAGAGGTATTAAACAACCTGTCCCAGGAGGAGGGGTTCATGCCAGCTCTTGTTAGACAGAACAGCGCCTATTCTTGTGCCAGACATTTGCAGCTTTTCCATTCTGTTTCTCCAAAAATTATGTCTCAATCCAATGTATTAAAGTAAAATTAAAAGGTGTGAACCTATTTTTTTCCTTAAGATGGCTTTTAGATTTCTCAATTTGCCAGCCTAAGGTGCATTCACTAGGAATAAAGAGTAAATTAACTAAAATCTAGAAGGTCTAATGAAATGGAAAATAGTGTGTCATGAAAAGTTTGAGTGAATGTCCAGCGCTCTCTTTCCATGCTATAATCAGTGCATAGTTGAAGTCAGCTGGTCTTCCAGCCAACCATTTTCTAAACTATAAAGCCTGCAGGAAGAGAAGGTGAATTTCTTCTTGTTCCTTGCATTAGCAACCTTCTCCTCATCCTTCATGGTTTATGGCTCACTGGTTATTGGTATATAATTGGTTGGAAAGGGAAGCCTGAATCAAAGGTTGACAGGCAGCAGAGTCAATGCATGCTCAGTATGCAAAAGAATGAATAGAGAAAAGGAAGGATTTTGTGGTCCACAGCTGAAAGCCAGGATGGAAACTGTCAGCACACAATGGATTTTGTGGAAGTAAGTTCCTGGAGTATGCATACACTCAACCAGCCTGGTAAGGAGTGTGGGTGCAGTTGGCCCATAGTTTATTCAAGCTTACACCCAACTGACAGTTATACAAAGGCAGTAAACTGTTAAAACAAGAAGTAAATCAAAACAAAAAGAGCAAAAAAACCCACCAGACAGACTTTGGAACTGACAGGACGAATGTTAATGAGCACTAGTTTAATGGACAGTACAGGATACCCAGAGGCAGAAGGTGTCTAGTCAACTAGAAAGAAACATTGATAATTCATCTATGCTGTCCTATTCCTGAACAGAGGTTTCAGAGCAAAAAGCATAATAGTAAACAGAAAAAAAGTGGAGGGACAGATTCTCACTTGGTGTAAAATATTGTAGCTCATTTGAATCGAATGGAGCAGTGATATCTCCAACAGCTGAGGATACAATTCTTTATTTTTATGGAAACACTATCCCCTATGATGATAAACGATAACATATGGAAATTTCTACTTCTTTTCCTCTATTCTGGCAGGAATGGGTGATAGACTTAGTCTCCTGGAGGCTGCAGGCTGTTGCAAGTGAATATCCAGAGAGCTGAGCTGCTGCTACCACACCAGTAGGTACATGGGACAGGCTGTCTCCCGTGGGTTCAGGAGGAGCTTTACCTCTGCTATGCAAAAGCCCAGGCAGCAGCAGTGACTGTTGGGTTACCTGCATCAGAGTCTGTCTGAGTGCAAGAAAAGTGGTCAGCAGGATGATGCTGTTCTGAATTCCAAGGTCAGTTTCTGAAAACACAGATAATAAAATGTAATAAAAATCTATTTTTTATGCAAACAACAGGAAATAGTGGAGGTAGTGTGATACAGCTGATAAAATCTCAGGCACTACGGTTATTCACAGCAAAGATCAAGTTATTATCTGTGGCAGCACCACATTAGCTGTCCTGACTTCAGTTCACATTTACAGTCCTCATCTATCTCTTTTTGAGGTGACATTAATATTTTTTGTCACCACATCCAATTTCTTCACAGGCTGCTTTGACCTTTTAATGGTTTCATCTGTGAAAGCTGTAGAGTTTATTCAATTCCTCAGTTCCAGGGCAGGTCCATCTGTAGGTGAAAAGTGCAAACTGAGCAGAAAGAAAGGCTGGACAGGGTTAGGAAGTGCAGGGGAGCTCCATGGCCTCCAGGAAGGTCTGAAGCTTAAAATATCAGTGGAGGGTGGCTGCTGTTATCTTTGAGTAAGAGCAGCTAAAACTGTTCCTTCTCTTTTCTTCTCAGTAGAGTTTTGAAATGTGAGCAACCTGAAGAAGTTATCTACTAAGCAAAAAAGCAAATCAAAAAGAATGGTGCTGGGCCCGGAGGTTCAGGAAGCTCCTGGCATGAGAAAGGAAAACATTCACAGAGCTCCTCTAAGCAGGAAGAAGCAAGCACAGCAAAGTCTTGAGCAAGGGGAATATGGAGACTCTGGCAAAAGCAAAGGGGAGGTGGGACATGGACTCTGTCAGGGCTTTCAGCAGCAATAGCCTGGGCCTCAGCATCTGGGGACTGAGTCACCCTTGAGTCAGAGCAGCCGTATTTGGTTAAAATTCTATTTTGCTGTTGCAATCCTTGGGACGCTGTTTGGTACTGCTTAACTTGTTAGTGTCATCTGACCGATAAATTACTGCCTGCAAGCTTCTCTTTTCAATACAAATATTCCTTGCCAGCCACTGTGGGTTTTATATGTGGGGTTGGAGTTTTTTTCCCCTTTTTTGTAACAATTTAAGTCCTTTAGTGCTGCCAAATAATCATTCCTTCACCCATGTGGTGCAGCACGTGAGAGAGTGAGCCATATCTGCAGTAACCAGCTGAAGATAACAAGGTGCTTGGAGACACTGGAGTGCTCAGCTGTATAAAGGTCAAAGACAAACTGGTAAAATACAAGCAGATTTCAATCAATGATCTCTCAAAGCTTCCGAAACCAAAAGACAAAATGAGAAAAATGCATTTAGTGTCTAGAGTATTTGCATGCTGTCAATCTTTAATTAAGATATCTGAGATAAAGTTCACCCTTGCAAGACAAGGCAGCAGAATGGCACCTTGTGAACAAGGAGAGCAAAGGGCACCTGGGCTCACAACAACACAATCCAGCACTGAAGGTTTCACTTCAAACACAGGACAGCTGGAGGAGAGCAATGCTTTGGGCTGCTCCTGCTCCTGTGCTTTTAGTTGTGTTATTATTACTGACTGGATTGAGCTGTGAATCAAACCACCATGAAAAAAAGAGGCAGAAAAGAACCACTTATGATGAGCAGTAAGTACCATTGCTTGCAAATTCATTTGTTCATATGGTCCCCTCTAAGTGCTGGTAATGGGAACAGAATGGCTTTACTGCAGCTCTTTTTTACATACTCTTTGGCAGATATGTGTAACTAAATGATCTCTTACTTTTTTTTTTCTCCCCCATAATACAACAGGCCTCGTTTGTCCTCAGAGCAGGGCAATTTGGTGTTCCATGCTGGCTCCAGCAAAAATATTGAATTTAGAACTGGACCACTGGGGAAAGTAAAAATTAATGAAGAAGACCTTGCAGAGCTTTTTAGTCAGGTGAGATAGTTACTTTCCTTGATATATTTTAATTTTCAGGTTTGCACATTAATAGTTAAATTGTCTTTACAAGTCTTTGTTGTGTCTTGTATGATTGTATTTTGTGTTATCTGTATCAGCAGTCTAATATGAAAGTAAGCTATTGCAGACTTGTAAAGTAATCATGTCATTACAGAAGATAATTAAAAGATTAAATTGTGTATGTAGCAGAGCTCTCTGTGTTTAAGTGGACTTTATAATAGTAAAGTTATGCAAGGACAAAACTTTCCTAAGCTTTTGAAAAAGCAAAGTTTGTTTCACATTATCTCTGTTGTTTAACTTTAGGTGAGAGAGAGTCACACAGAGATCCAAGAACTTAAAAAAGCCAATGGTGCCTCTCAGAACATGTCCCAGCAGGTTGCCCTGCTGACCTCCAAGGTGAGCCATATCTTTTTGTTATCCTCCTCCAACATTCCCAGTTTTCTATTCCTCACACCAACATTAAACAACCTGATTCATTTTAGTATTTCTAGACTTCAGTTCAGGGAACTGGAGCAGAGTCCATACTTGACATCAGCTTGGAGTCTGTGTTTAATTTTGAGATACTTACTCAGTAAATCTGGAGACGATGCAAATATTTCTGTAAATCCCCCAATAATTTCCAGTTACTGTGATTCTTCTTTTGTTCAATGTCAACATGTCTATAGACTATATCCTCTAATATTTATGGAAGTGTAAGCCTATATTCTGGAAGTGGACCACATATGTTTTTATAGTTGTTACACAGACATTCCATTGCATAGGTGAAATGGACTATAGGGGTTTGCAGTGGAAAAAAAAGACCTATGTGATAGTTTAGTCTTTTCCCCACTCTTTAAAATTTTTCTCCAACAGAAGATTTTGAAATGATTGTCTGATTTAAGTTTCTTTTGTTACAGTGTTTCCACAAGTTCCTTATAGAAAAAAATATTTGGTGGCCTGAGAGGCCTTCCTTCAGGAAAACTGTGATAATACATATCTGTGATATTCCCTGATTCAGCGTCTGTTGTTTGTGTCTACAACCCACTGGGATATATGGTGATCCTCTTTCTGGCTTTTGTTGTACTGTCCCAGACCTCTGTCCTTCACATACATGTAAAGACCTGACCAGTCCCACAGGAATATTCACATTCTCTGTGTTGAGCACCTGAATACATCTTTGTAAGACTGAGTCTTGCCTTTTGGATCCAAGCTGGGACATATTTAAGCTGTCATTTCCTGAACAGCCTAAACTACCAAAATCCTGGTGAATGGGTGATTTGAAGCTTATTGTCACCTGGTTTCACAAACCAAATAGTCTCTTTTCTCAAAGGAAAATATTTTGTTAGCCTACCAGCCTCCAACACAACCTCTGTGGTCACTGTCATACCAAGCACAATGTAATTTGCATTTCTTTTGCAGATCATGAGTCTTGATAACCAACTTCAAAGCTTAGAGCAGGTAAGTAAATGGGAAGCAAACTAGAGATCAGAAAAGAAAATCCTAGCCCCGATTAAATAAAGTGAGTTACAATGATTAAATAGCTAAATGATTTATTTCATCTCGTGCATTCCTCAAGAAAATTTATTTTGGTAACAGAATGTAAAAAAAAAGCCAAGGTTTGTGGAGGAGGTGAAATACCTTCTTACGAAATATAAACTGTGCAGGAGCCTGCATTTCTTAAAGGAAAAACAGTTGTGTACTCAAGAACAACAACTACATACCAAGGAGAAGTCAGCTTTTCCTTCACTGGTCTGTCAAGACAAAGACCAGAAAATTCAAACTGGAATTTTTGTTGTACTGTAACTAGCTCATTTTTAACTGTTGTCTGTTTCTCCAGTGACCTTGTGACAAGCCACACCTACAGGTGCCAATAAAAGCAGTTGCCAGATGAGTTGCCCGTGGAATCAAAAAGACAAGATAACCCTCCATCTAGACCCACAGGCTGCTGCCAAAGAACAGTCTCTTAATATTTACTTTTTACAGGGCTTTTCTCATCCTAGTGCTTGCCATTCTGTGTATGACCAAACATAGTGTCATTATTTTGTACAGGAATAAGTGAAACAGCTCAAAACCTTTACAAATCCAACCTTACTGAAAAAGGTGGGAGGAGGGATACAAGAAAGAATGTTAGTGGAACACCAGCTAAGCAGAAACCTCATTTTCTGCTCTTTTCCTGGGTTTCAGACTATCCAGAAGAGAGCCTGCAGTAGTAACCCCTGTAAGAACTCAGGGACCTGTGTAAACTCACTGGATGGTTTCTTTTGCCTCTGTCCCAGCAACTGGCAGGTGAGTCTTTAGCCTCCTTGACCACAGAGTGTGTGTTTGAACTGTTATATGCAGGCAATGGCCTGTGAAGTCAGTGATTCTTGACAGTTCCCACAGCAGAGAATCAGTCTCTGGTTTTTGCTGAGCAGCGAACTGAACTGTCTGCCTTGCTGTTGACCTTACACAAGGATAGGGAGAGAATGGGGGAAAGGATGGGTATTTATTCAATCTCAGACAAGTAAGACAAATGGGGGTGTAAGCAATCGATGACATTCTGAGTTTTTTAAATCCATAGACTTTACTGGTAAATGCTTTAACGGTGCTGTTAAACGCACTAGAGATGGAAAAGTTATATCTTCTTCTCAAAGACTTTCAACTTGAAAGTTATCCCAGCAAGATTTGGGTCAAAATTGATGTGCTTCCCTGATAGAAACAGTTTGAAAGAAAGTTTTGTGAGCCTTTTGCTAACTGGAAAGTAGGGGAGATGACAATAATGTGTTGTTCCTATGCTTTCTACATCTGAAACATTTTATCCCCATCTGACTGATAGCAAGGGTCACAGAAACACAGCTGAAAAATAGTTTTGTTATTATGTTTCATAAGGGAAGCTGTGCTGATAACAGCCCTTCGTTTGTATATCTTTGAAAACTATTTTAAACATTGGCTCCATGGTTTGCTTCATTTCTCAGTTATTTGGAAAATAAACTGGTTTTCCATTTCATCTTAGGGTCCCCTGTGCTCAGTGGATGTTGATGAATGCCAGATTTTTGCTGGAACTGCATTAGGCTGCCAGAATGGAGCCACTTGTGTGAACACACCAGGCAACTACAGGTAACGTCTCAAAACTAGACACAAATATCCTGCGTAGAATACTCTGTTATTTTTGTACCCCACATCACACCTGCAGCACAAGTTCTAGAAGTAAGTCTTTTCATATCTATGCACTATAATTCCTTGCAGTCTGAGAAAATATAAAATCCTTTATACAATGTACACCAAGCCCACTGCAGACATAGAAGCCCCTCCAAAGCCATTGCCTGCTTTGACACAAAAAACCCATCAGGAACCGGATCCATCACACAGCCGTGCCGGGGGAGAAGGCTGCAAATTGAACACCGGCTCCAGTGGCCCATCCTCCTTGCTGTAGGTGCAGATGCTTCAGTGGAAATTTACTGCACTGTGGGATGTAGCTGGGGTGGTGAGATGCAGCATGCTGGTCTGTAACTAGCACTCGCCAGCATGCCCACCCACCATAACCATGGTACCATCCATTTGTTAGCACCTACCCCTTGAGATCAAAGGGAGTGAGGAGATGAAAGAGGTGAACAGCTTTGGCTTAGCAAAGGCTTTGAGTTGTTGGAAATCTCCTGAATATTTGGGCAGCCTTGATCACTGGCATTCCTAGCACACTCGGTGCTAATAACACCAAGGTCGCAGGTTCAATCCCCATATGGGCCATTCCGTAATGGGTTGGATGTGGTGATCCTTTTGGGTGCCTTCCAACTCAGAATATTCTGTGAAGTCAGAAACAGTTCTGTGAAATACCTTCACCCCACAGGCACTGCTGAGACAGCAGCAGAGCAAGGAATGCACAGTCCTGCCAGGCATAAAGGAAGGAGAAATGCGGTCCGCAGCCAACTGGCCAAGAGGGTGCCTGGCCTGCCTGTGTGCCAGGCCCCATAGACATGAGGCCCTTGGAGCATATCCTCCTCTGGCTGTGCCCAGCTCCTTAGGAAACATGCAGTTGCTTACAGGGCAAGCCAGCCTGAATGTTCTGTCTTATTTTCCAAAATGTCAAATAATGTGGTAAATAAATAACTCTGTAGATATAATACAAAGCTATCCCTGTGCAATAGGAACAAGCAGGCTGGAGAGCACGCCACAGCTTTCTGCGCAGCATTTTGTCTTCTGCTTCAGCATGAAAATCTTAGCCCCCACAAATATTTGCTTGGCGTAACACCAGCTTATAGTGCTTTGTCAGCTCTTGGAGGAACCTCTCACCAGGGAAGTGCTCCTACAGTGGTCCTCACACTTCAGCATTAACACAGAGTCTGCCGAGGTGTCACTGGTGCATGATGCTTCCTGTAAGCTTGTCTTTGATTTTGAAGGCTGTTTCTAGCTTGTCTGTAGCTGTCCCCAACACAGATATTTGTCAAGGCAACAACACACAAAGCAGTCTGCCTTTGTTTCTTACTGTGCTCAGATGTGGGGTGTGCAGGTGTGTGACTAAATTAAGATTTGAGAGGACAAACTCTCTGTCTTTCTTGCAAATGTTTTCACTGTGTTAGTACAGTCATGACTCCTTTAAGATTCTTCCCCAATGTAATCCTTGCCCTCTTTGGTACTTGCTGAATCAGTGCTTCCTGAAATGACCTGAGATCTCTTCATAAGTCAGCCAAGTCTTAATATTACTGCTTTTGTATTACACACTCAGGATTTTTATATAGTCCTTTCCCAATCTCTCTTCACATATTGTCTTACTCATATCTGAGTGCTCCCCAAATGCTAAATCCATCCCCATGTAGAGTGTGGCATGTCACTCTCCACAACCCCCAGAGATAACACGAGGTGATGGGCAGTACTGGATTAGGTAGAATGAAATGGAACATAATACAGTCTTCACTCTCCATTCAGATCCTTTACCCCCATGCTTTTCTTGTAATTCAGGATGGCACTGAAATATGAGGAAAAAGAACAGGTATCCAGGAAACACCTTCCTCAGTCAGAACCTTAAGGGGACATTGCATCAGTTGGATGAAACTCTGTGAGAGCCCTCAAGTCTACTGGACATCTGTGTCACAACCAAAATAACAGGGGCCTCATCACAACATGCCATCAGCCAAGTGACAGCACCAGGGCATGCCGAGCAGCAGTGCATCACAATTTGGCCGCAGTTCCTTGCAGTGTGACCTACTTTTTGAATCTGTTCTCTGAGAAACTTCAGATGGGTAGCAGACTAACCTTTGCTGGACTAGGCAGGAGACAGTGCCATTGTCGTCCTTCTTTGGAGATGGTCTGGTTGCCTTGCTGTGTTCTTTGGAGTTGAACATGAAGCTCTGAATGTACTTTGAACATACAAAAGTTACTTGGTTCCCTGGCCTGTTGCCTCTGTGCTTGCCCAGGCTGAGCTGCTGCACTGATGAGATGGTGTGAGTCTGTCTGCCATCTCTTACAATAATGAACATACTGTCTTATAGTACTGCAGTTAAGCATTAAGCTGTTGTGGGTTTTTGAAGCCTGAGTTCATGTGCGGTTGCTTGTTCTGGGTGCAGTGTTAGTTACTTGCAATTGGCTTATCAAACTGCTATTTCAACTGAGCATGTGACATGGTGGCAAGGACAGCAGTAGCTTATTGTGTATAAATTGCTCCAAGGTCCAGATCAGATTCATGGAATACCCATAATCAAAGTCTGCAGAGAAATGCTTTTATAGAGGATTTTTTGTTAGACGACTTAAAAGCAGTCCAAGAAGGGTGTGTACTTGCCATATGTCTCTGTGAGGTGCAGACCTTGCAGCATATGTCTTGCATCCAAATGAAAGTTTCACTGTCATTTCAATAAGAAGCCAGTGATTTAATAGGTTTTCCGTAGGTTTAGATTCCTTTCTAAAGGAATCTATTATTTCAGAGCCTCAGATTTGGTGTATGTGGAAATAAAGATACAGAGAAAAGGGAAATGTTACCCAATGGCTTAGAAGTTCCCAATTTCAGTTCCACTGCATATGTACAATGCTGTAATTAAAGTCTACCCTATAAATAAAAATGTGATGCATGCGGCAGCTTTCAAGCCAGATCCTCCCAGTAGAATGCATTTCTTCAACCCACTATGTAGTTTTTCCTATCCCATCAGCCCCAAATGCCACCTCTTGCACACAACATTTACCTAAACACTGGGCTGCTGCTGGGACAGCAGCTGCCCCTTGTTATGGTGTGGATGTGAAGGTACCCCACTCTCTGGGACAGGCCAGACTTGGCTGGCATTTCTGCATATTGCTGGAGGTAGGATTTTATGCACTTGGCATCATAAACTGCAATGGACAGTTTAGGTGCTCTTTGACTGAAGTGGTTTTCCAGGCTCATATTCTTTTAAGTCTCATGTTAGACATTTCTTTTTTTCTGGATTTGCCCTTATGAATGCAACAAAAGGCTGTAGCTTCTCCCATAGGGCCGGGCAGTCATGGATATACACAAGTCTCACATGATTCTTGAGTCACTGCTGAACAAGAGCCTTGCCTCTGTGCATGATTGTTAATGGGATTGTCAGTATAGCTACATAGATGTATTTTGTAAGGAACATCCCACAGAGTAGCAAATGGTCTCTTATTACGGCAATATACAATCTTTAACAGATGTAGAAAAACAAAATTTTGATTTTTCTGTCCACTTTCACCATTAGCTGCTCCTGTACTCCAGAAACCTATGGGCCTCACTGTGCCTTGAAGTTTGATGACTGCCAGGAAGGATCTGAGGTCCTCTGTGAGCATGGCCTCTGCATAGATGAAGAAAGGGATCAGCACAACAGAGTAAGGAACAATGTATAAAGCTCATTATACAGCACAGAACGAAAAAGCAACAAATAAGGCTGAGCGTCACAAAACTGTATAATGCATGTGGCTGCTGAAAAACAGCAAGAAATGCCACTGCACAACATAACCTAACCTCTCTGTTGTCCCAAGGACAGCAGAAAGAATCAAAAATGTCTTGTGTCTTGTTAAAGATACTTGTCATAGCATTAAATCTACTAGTACATCCATAAGGAGCTTTGGAATATTCTTTGAAAAAGTCAGTCTTATTTGAAATATAATATTCTGACTGTTCGTTACTTGGGGAGTTCTAAGTTGCTAGAATACTACTTAAATGATTAAGAAGGACAAATGTCATGAATCTTTTTTTTCCTGGGAAAAGGCATACCAGTGGAACATTATTGCCAGTGGCCTGGAAGCTGCCAGGGCTGCCTGGTGACTGGGTGGCTGTTGTTCATCCTTGGTGCTCCTCAGTGTCAGCTGGAAGTGGTCTCTGACTCCAGGCCCAATCTTTCCAAGCGTCTGCGCTGGGTGGATGCTAGCACACACTTGAGTGCTCTTCTGGAGCAAACCAGCTCATTCCATCTGGGCGAGAATTGGGGTACAGGGTGTTCACTCCAAAGGGATAGATGGAACATGCCAGTTTTGGCTCTTTCCACTCAGAGCAGCCCTCCAAAACTACCCAGCCAAGCCTGCGCTCCTTAATACTCCTATACGTCCATGCACCATTCCAGTCGCAGCACATATTTTTTTGTGCTATGCTGTAAAATTATTTCTTTGCTTAATTTGTAGAAGTTTCACAACTCATAATTTATTTTCTGCCCACTTTTTGTGGAGAAAGCTTTTCAAAAGGGTTCAGTGTTGGCTTAACAGTGTCTGCTCCTGTGACTGTCAACAATAAAGCTCCCATTAGCTTTAATTGGACTGAAGCTAAATAAATGCTCAAATCTGGCCATTAGTAAAGTTTACTAGAGAGAAAACTGTTTTCCTAAAAGAAAACGTATATTTGCAATTTAATGCCAGTGCTGCACATTGCATAGATTACTGAATAGTTTGATTAAAAATAAACAGCCAAGATGGTTTCAGGTTGCTTATACTGATCTGTTTACCCTGGTTAAAAAGCAAGTTGATGACTTTTAATTATGTTTATGTACAGCTCATAATTGCTCTTCATTTTCTCTGGGAGCTTTGGGGTAAATTACAGATTTCTTTTATGCACATAATGAATGAGCCCAAGTTGCTTCCATAATCTAAATAGGTAAGTTCAGAGCAAGAAACAGACTGAGAAAACTACCAGAGCAACTTATAAAACAGAATGCGCAAGCCATGTAATGCTCTGAAAGCCTTCTTGCTATAGATTGAAAATAATCTCATAAAATTAACTCTTTCTGCCTTTTTCTTTGGTATTCCAAATGTCTTAAATATGCAGTATGATGTTTTCTGTGGCAGCCCAAGTACCGCTGTATGTGTGACACTGGCTGGATGTCCCCTCCTGGCAGCCCTGCCTGCAGTGCTGACATAGATGAATGTAGCCTCCCTGATCATCCATGTTCACAGGATCCCTTTGTGCAGTGCCTCAACACTCCAGGCTCCTATTCATGTGATCCCTGCCCCACAGGTATCACGTCCTTCCGTGCTCTCAGGTGGGATGGGGTGGCAGTAGGTACGACTGCCCATGTGTCATAAGCAAAGACATAGGACCAAATGAAGTAACTCCATGAAATGCTTTGGTCTGTACTCTAGAGAATAAAAGCCTGCAGATTGTCTTATCTAGGTAACACAGGCAGTGGAGTCTAATGAGTGATTTACCCCATCCTAAATTGAGCATCTAAATAGGTCTGATGTACTTTCATGCTCGCAGGTACCTTCATGTCCATTTGTGTTCCAGGTCTGCAGTACTTTCAATATCCATATGCTTACTGCCCTAAGGCAATATAAAAGTCTGATTATCCCCTCAAACCATATGACCTACTATTCCTCTTCTGGAGATGGGCAGGTGGTGTCTGTGGGAGGAGGTTTTGAAGTAGTTAACTGGAGTTACAGTAAAGCTTTGCTGCAAATTGTACATATGTGCTCTAGACCAGAATGGCCTCATCTTCAGGTAAAAGTGTGCTTGATTCTGAAATAACCAGAATAGAGTTAAAATAAAATATTCTTGCATACACAGCTCCACCTTGCTGTGTTTGTAACCTAATTTGCAGACTGGTATTAATTTTAATCAGTTATGAGAGGGACAGGTCTTCTCTTGTGTTGATGAAGTGAAATTCAGAAGTTGTATTTGTGTGCTCTATGAAAAGATTTGGCAAAATTAAAAACCAAAAAGATAAGTCCTTTTCTATTCTAATGTCCTTTCTGTGCTGCTTTTTAGGCTGGCAAGGAAATGGCTACAGTTGCCAAGACATTGATGAATGTGCAAGTAGTAATGGAGGCTGCTCAATAGCACCAATGGTTCAGTGTATCAACACAGTTGGATCCTTCCGCTGTGGGCTCTGTCCGCCAGGTAAAATGGATTTCTTATTGACAATAATATGGAAGGGCTTAAAAGATGATGATTGAACACACTTGATTCTGTTTTGTGGTAGGTTTAAGAAGCTGAAAATTGGTTTTATAGAAAGTGTCACATACACAAGACAATACTGTAATACAGAATGCAGAATCCAAGTATATTCAAACTGCTTCAGATATTAAGGAACACTGTATAGAGTATGTCCCTAAAGATGATCTTCTGATATGTGTTTCTCTTGTACTAGGTAACCCTTTTCAGTGTTAGAGCCTTGATTTGATGAAGTACTTACTTGACAAAATCATTAAAGGGAAACAAGGATTGCATAATTATGATAGTAATTTCATTGTCTGTATTAATTGAAAGAGTATTCTGTGTGCCATAAATCAGCTGTATTGTCTGTCATAAAAAAAGGCCTTGATAATTGTCACGCTCTGAATGCTGTCTAAGGCAACAGTTTCCATCACAGTACAGGTCAAGCAGTGGAAGTCACAACTTACATCTCCATAATTTGTGGTTTATGATTTAAAATGCTTTCTGAAATGCATGCTATGAATACTAGAAGAACTAGCAGGAAAAAAGTCTTTCTAATTGACCTTTTGATTGCTATTTAAGTGGCAATAGGCTGCAAGTAGTGAGGACCCTCAGTTACTGAGCACTGAAGGAGAAATGTGGCCTCAAACAGGTTTTGGTGATCAACTCTGGCCACTCAGAGTCATGCTGCATTGCTTTGGCCCTGCTGAACTTCCTGGGAGGAACTAGATGTTGTGTTTGAGACCCAAGGACAGCTCTGGCATGCAGCAGGAAACCTGGATGTGATTAGGGCTGATGGGATGCGGATGTGTAAGGAGGGCACCACATGGTGGCTGAGAGACATGGGTTTCCATGGCCTCACTGACCTCACATGTATTTGGCAAACACTAATATATCTTCTTTTCTACAACCATGGAAGGATTTAGTTACAATGAGAATCCATCCCTGCAATGCAGAAACCACAATAAAATATGCAGGGTTTACTTCAGTGGCTATCTCAACTTTTTTTTTTAACTGCAGAAGACTATGATTTTACATTGTAAATTAGTGTTTTGCTCACCAGTTGATTGTTTTGCTGTCAATTCTCAAAGAACATAGTTTGTTACAGACTAACTGAGATTTACTTTTGAACAGGTTATGAGGGAGATGGACAAAGTTGTACCCGGGTTGATATCTGCTCAATAAATAATGGAGGGTGCCATCCTTTGGCTACTTGTACCTCAGGTCCAGGTATGATTCTTTCTTAAATACTGTAAGTAATACCAGACCTCTGTCTCTCGAGGAGAGGCTGGTTAGGGTGAATCCACTTTGTAGAAAGATTGCAGCCTCTTCTCCACAGTCAGTTTTTGCCTCACCAAAATGGGTTTACAGGCAGGTTAGCTAAAGCCAGCAGGCCTTTCCACGAACACGGGGAGAAGCAGATTTAGGCTCCACCAAAGATAAGACTTTATCCTAAAACTATGGAGACCTTCACCATTTCTCTTTGATGTGGTTTTCCAATTATACAGCTGCTTTTGCTATTTTCCTTTCCATAAATACTCTTTGACTACTCCCACCACTTCCCATGAAGGTGACCTTGGACTTTCAGGTACTCACAGCAAAACAGTAAGTAAGGATATTTCCATGAGGAAACTGGGCATTGACCAGGGAAGGTGTCAAAAGATCAAATAAGTTAGAATTATATAAAATATAATGTCAAGGACATTTATGGTCATTGGTATTATTATTGTAAC
Source organism: Cephalopterus ornatus (assembly GCA_013396775.1). NCBI lineage: Eukaryota > Metazoa > Chordata > Aves > Passeriformes > Cotingidae > Cephalopterus > Cephalopterus ornatus. Next base: position 144,709 of record VZRE01015809.1, on the reverse strand, counting down.
AAGGACTGAATTACCCTCTGTATCTTGTTTTATCTCCCAAGGACCAATGCCATTTTGTTCCTGCACACCTGGGTACACTGGAAGTGGATATGGGCCAAATGGGTGCTCTCCTCTCAGTGATATCTGTCAGCTGCAAAACCCTTGTGCAAATGGGCAGTGCTTGGTAAGTGCTGGGCTCCTCACAGTTAGTGACAAGGATGTGTAGTTATAACCAGTACATTAGGGAGACTGGTGAGACTGAAAGCTGAGTGCAGACACACGAATGAAAATGAGGCAAGGTCAGTGAGGAGTGCAAGATCAATGGATCTGGGGAAAACAAAGTGAGTTTCAGGACACACAAGCCATTTTCTTTCTGTGTAAAGTAGAAGTAGCAATCTTGGTACTCATGACATGAGGAGTTGTCTGGTGCCCCAGGCTAGTGGTGGAATGTTAGTGCTGTTGGGGGAGAACTAATGAATTAATGTCCCTGGTGGGCCAGGGAAGTAGTTTTCCACCCTGGATCATGGAGGAATATCCCATGATAATAAACTATGACCTCTGCTGAACTTGAGACTGTTAATATCCAGCAGAGTTAGTGTGTTTTTAGTCTGATCTTGTGGGAACACTCCTAGAGCCTCAGGCTGTTTATATGGATCTGGAAAGGGTGCTTTAAGGGAACTGGTTACACTTCTGCTGGTAACCAAGTGTTTTGGACCTAAACTGATCAGTGGTGTGAATTCTTTCTCATGCACAATGACCATTTAGTTTGTCCACATGGATCCTGTGAAGAACTTTTGGCTTCCTCAGTGAGGAGTGCTGGGCTTAGGGAAGTCCATACGGCAGACCTGGGAATTTTGTTGTGGAGGATATTTATGACGATGATTTTGGAGAAATATTCACAAATACTAAATTTGTTGTTCAAGCAGAATCTTTTCCCATCTATCCAAATTGGTCTGCAGATATCCTCTTTTTGATTGTCCTTGAAGGCACAAGGAAAATGGGACATATGAGATAGATTTGGCAGTGTTAGTTTAACAGTGGGATTTTGATGATCTTAAGGGTCTTTTCCAAGCAAAATGTTTCCATGATTCTATGGTATGTTACCTATCCCTTTTTCCATTTTCTGTGTGAATTGTGATGATCCTTTCACCTCCACCCCACTCCTTACCAGCATTCCTTGCTCTCTTTTCTGTAGATGCCTATTGTGTCTTCTCTCAGATGTTTAAATAGTCTTTTGTGACTAGATCTAATCTACTTTTCCTGACTATTTAGACACTATTCATTTTAGTCAATCTATTAAAAGCTACAACATCTTTCCCTAAGTATATCCTAACATACAACAGTAGGCAACCATGGCTACAAACTGCTAACTAAAGATAATAACACAGTCAGATAGTTCAATAATGGGACTACAGAAGCATCTAATAAAATAGAGGAACAGCAGAGCTATATTTGGCTAGCATAATGACAGAGGAAATGTAATGTTAATTAAATATCAGGCAATGCAGATCAGAAAACTACTTTTCACCTTCTAAAGCAGTGTTCGGAGCCCTAAATACACATAAAAATCCTCTCATACTGAAAATCTCTGTTTGGGACACAGAGGGTGTGAATAGAGAATACAAAACAAAACAGAGTGTATGTCATCAATGATGGGATTTTAGCAGATGCCTTGAAATACCATATTCTGCTTTACCTGTAAAGATCATGTCTACAGAACAAGAAATTTAATGTAGGAGAACATATGAAATTAAAGCAGTTAGAGATACAGAAAGACTTGATTATAAGAAGTAGTAAAGGTTGAGACAAAAGAAGTGGAAAAGAGACATACAGAATAAGGGATAATGCAGAAAGGGCAATTAAATTGTTCCCATTTAACATTCCTCAGGATAAAAATGAAAGTTAACAGCCCACATAACTGCAGTGCGGACTTCCAAGAGAAAGGGCTTGAGGGAATTGATTTATAAACCAGTTACCTTGACTTGCTATTTATAAGATTTAGATAGTATGATTGACTGAAACCAAACAAACAGTTTTCTCTTTTTGTTTTCTGTTTCTGACTTTTTAGAAAGTAAACTGAAAGATCCTTGCAAAGAAATAATTTAATAGAAAAAAACCCAAAGAGCTAGGTAATCTGATTAGGCTTTATGTTGATTTTGGTATTCACCAGTGACCATCAAGGCCAAACGCTGAGGGGAGGTCTCATTGCAGTCTACATCTTTCTCATGAGGAGAAGAGGAGGGGCAGGCACTGATCTCTGCTCTGTGGGGACCAGTGTCAGGGGAGGTTTAGGCTGGATAATAGAAAAAGGTTCTTCACCCAGAAGGTGGTTGGGCACTGGAACAGGCTCCCTAGGGGAGTGGTCACAGCACCAAGACTGACAGAGTTCAAGAAGTGTTTGGACGATACTCTCAGGCACATGGGGTGACTCTTGGGGATGGTCCTGGGCAGGGCCAGGAGTTGGACTCGATGATCCTTGTGAATCCATTCCAACTCGGCATATTCTGTGATCCTGTGATTTCTTTGCTCCAATATCTCCTCATATAATAAGTGTAAATATCAGTCTTTCTGCTGACTATAGTGATTCCTTTAGGTGATTCAGGTTCAATGAGTTTATTTGATTTGCTAATACCTGTAGGCAATGATCTCTGGATATTTCTGCCTGTGTAATGCGGGCTGGACAGGCCCTAATTGTACGGAGAACATTGATGAATGCCTTAGCAACCCGTGCCAGAATGGGGGGAGCTGCACTGATGGGATCAACGGCTACTCCTGCGAGTGCACCAGCGCCTGGACAGGACCACAGTGCCAGACTGCCCAGCAAGGTACAGCCAGGACCTCCTCCCCAGGAGAAATGTGACACCAGGCTTTAGCAAGTAGATGCTTTGTGTATAGCACTAATATGTGAAAAAGAACTGAGTTATGATGGGAAAAACAGCCCTCTTTCAGGGGGATTACAGGTCCCTGTCCAAATTCCCTCAAAGTCAGAGATTTCCATGAGTTTTTTTATAGCTGTTCTGTTTAATAGCAGGAGTGCAACTGTGAAGTTGATCTGCAGGCCCACTGGCCTTGGCTAGATGCTAAACATCCTAAAATCAGATCTCTGTTCCTGAGAAAGTGGTCTGGTTGGGAGAGAAGATCCTATATAAGAACAAGAGAATATATTGGTGTTTCTCTTTTGTATGTACTATTTAATTTGTTGCAAAGCTGAGAGGTCCTGACATTTTTAGTCAGGAGGAAAAGCTCGAAAAGCTTTTCAAACAGAAATGTCATGAAATAAGTGTTAGCCACGCAAATGAGTTTTGTAGAGTGACTGCAAGGTCCTGCCTTTAACATTTCTTCTTAATATCACTTTTTCTCTTTGTTTGGGCTTTTTTTTTCCATTAGTTTTAATCAAACAAGCTCAGGAAAAAATTCCAGTGAGTGTCACTGTGGCAACTATCTGTCAGATGGCTCATTCTTATGGCAGGTTGCTGTGAAGGAAGCAGATTACATTTTCACAGAATATAGAATGCAAAACTTCCACCAATCCCCTGTGAAATATGCTCTATTTTAGAGCACTTTTCTGTGTTCCTTAAGTATCTAACCAGTAATGTTTTATTATTAAGTCTACATTGGAAAAAATTGATTTTTAACCCTTCATAATAAAGGGGTAGAAAACCAGTTTTTATCCGGTGAGAAAGCATAATGTACCAACTATTCTTTTAGTGTCTAATCAAGGAAAAAAGAATATATTTTATTACATGATAGTTTTGTGGTTGCTCCCATGCATTGAATAGTTCAGTGAGAGAAGAGACCATAGCATATTATGAGAGGTATTGACAGGCCAAGAAATCTGACCACAGAGAATAAATGGGACAATAAAGATTCTCATGGATAACTCCTATGATGCACCACTACTTAGAAAGACAATTTTACATCATGTTATCTTCAAAATGTTATTTCATCACAGGGAAAAATTTCAAGATTCGATCTGGAGGTAGCCCTCTGGAAGCAAAGCGGCTTCTGGACACTGTCCTGAAACAGAATCCACATCTTTTGGTAGTATCCACATATTCCAGCTGCTCATTTTTTGAGGTGTCATTCCACTTTAGAGGAAATCTTGAAGAATCTTTCATAGAAATTATCTTTTACCATTGTTTTAAATGTCTAAGATGCCAAAGCTATGCAAGAAAGTTAGGTTTTGTTTAGGTCTGTATAGTGATAGCAGAAAGTAACCCTTTTAATTTTCTATCTCTTTCTGCAGTTTGTGGAGGATACCTCTCAGGCTCCAGGGGAACTTTCAGCTACCCTAACAATCCAAACAGCCAGCGGTACAACAGCGGGGTCAGCTGTGCTTGGGTTGTTCAAACTAATCCCAACAAGGTAAAATAGAGCTCAGATTAAAGAAACCCTCACTGTGCAGGACCCTTCAGCTCTGACAGAATAAACATAACTGTCTTCATGTTACAATATTACAATGTTGTGGTCCAATCCCCTCAGAATAAATAGTATTTCAAAAGAATGTTTCAGATCCTTACAAGCCTTCAGGCTCCTTAGCCTGAGAATTTGCCTGGGTTAGATTTTCCAGGTTTTTCCTATGCAGCTGAAGGTTAGAGTTTATTCACCTAACTCCAGCTACAGAAGGGACCTGTTCTACATTGCTTTAGAGTATGATCTGTGAGTAGCTGGATGAGAAAAGCTGTGCTCTGATGGGCTCCACAGTTGGTTTCTGAACTAAATGACCCCAGAACAATTTAACGTTTCTGATTTCTGAGTGCCAGAAATGTAGAATGCTGAATTCATGTTGTCAATGCCTTTGTATAGTAACAGCATTTGATTTTTTTTTAAGGATTAATTTTTAAATGTTGCACTTAAATGTACATTCTGATTCTGATCTGCAACTAACAATTCCACCTGTGTTATAAATAACAACTGCAAAATATGTTACCTCACTCGTTAGCATGGAACTTCTTGCTTGAGATCTAAATATTTGATCTATTTTTGACATTTTGTGGAATGAATTAAGTAGTTTTATAAACCAGTGCTTGTTAGTGGTGTTTATATAGATATATATATGTGTGTGTGTGTCTATGTATATATATGTGTGTGTGACATATATATATATGTATATATGTATTTGTGTGCCATATTCTCATCTTTAAGCTTGGGAGCCACTACTGTCTTCAGTAGAGCATATTAAAGCACATCAGTGAAGAATCTGAACAAACTTAAAGCTGTGCATGTCACTAAGTATCCAGAGTGGGCTTATGAGACACTGATTTTATACGTGGAAAACAAGATCATTTGATCTTTTAACTATTTAACTTTTTAACTATTACAATATTTTCAACCATAGCAAGGATGAGAAAAGATAATTCTGATGACAAAACTGCCATGGGAAAACTGGAATAAAATGTTTTATGCTGTATTTCAAGCCTTTCACATGGCTTGAAATATACTCATATATATATTTCACACATATAACACACACAGACAAATGGTCTCAATTATTAGTTTATAGAAATAATGCTCTTTCTAGAAAACTTCACTGTCTAAATTCTTATCTCTCTCTCTCTCTCCCTCTCTCTCTCTCTGTCTCTTTTCTCTTTCCTTTTGACCCATAAGATTCTTTAGTATCTTCTTCTGTCCTGGAACATTTCACAAAATGGTGTAACAGCTCTAAAGCTCATAGATTCTCACAGTTGCATGAACACATAAGTCTGCTCTATACAGTTTCTGCATAAACTGTGTCTCAGCAGATGGAAAAAAAGACATTTCTTGTTTTCTTACATCTATTAGATTCTGCGTATTACTTTCCCATTCTTCCAACTGGAGGCAAGTAATGAGTGTAGCTCTGACTTCCTTCAAATCCATGACGGGCCTTCGGCGTCAATGCACATGCTGGGAAAATACTGTGGCTCATCAGCTCCTGAAGAGCTTTTCAGTTCTCACAACTCTCTGTATTTTTGGTTCTACTCAAACCACACTATTATGTCTGGAGGTTTTACTGTTCATTGCTCTCTCTCCAATCCTGGTAAGTTTGATGAAACATCAAGTAATTTAGCATCTTCATGGCTTTGGAGCAAAATCAATAACTTACTTCCTTTGATCAGGAAACAATAGGAACAGAAGGACAATAGCGTACTAGGGAGCAAGGCTGAAATGTAGACATATATGCCACTTCAAAATATTTAAAGTCTGGCTCCAGGCCTCTGCATGAATAGCTTTCTGCTGTTTTTTTTTTAAGGCTCTTTTACGCCTCCTGTGAGGAATCCCCTGAAGAGCATGTGTTCCTGGAGATGCTAATTCATCTCATCGGTTCTCTTTTCTCACAGAAGTGTCTAGTGCTTCTGAGCAAGCAAGCTAATGTTTTTTTTGCCACTGAAAATTTATAACAGGCTAAAGAGTTTGAAACATGCTTTCCAAGCATGACAGATTACTGGGAATTTGATTTCAAAGAATATATGAACTTCTTGGTATGATTTGCTGTATATTTCTGCCTGAATTCTTGGTAATGCCACCAAGTTTGGCAGTGCATTTCCAGAAATAAACTCCAAATCATCTAATGTAACATTAAGCTCACTTTATGTATTATCAAGAAACAAAATAGTGCATTGGGTTGTGACCTGAAAGAACCATAGGGTACAAAAGGCACAGAAAATTCAGGGGAGGAACAGTTTCCTTATTTTTTGAATTGAAATTCTTTTAATGTGATTTTTGGTGGTTTGGAGTTTTTTTTCCCTCCAATTGTCATTATTAGATAGATAATTATTAATTATCAAATTTGAGTACTGAACAGTGAAGGCAGATCTTTTGGGGGAAAAAATAACACCCACAAAAAAAGTAAAAAGGAGAGCAGTATAGGTGTGATTAAATTAGCTATTCTTTAGGTATAACACACAAGTTACCCCTCCCATTCCCAACTGATGCACTGAGATGGATGTTGTTTTATTACAGGTATATAAAACTCCTTTACCTGTAATCAACCATTTTTTATTTTTAAATGAAAACAGCCTTGTGCTAGGATAAAAAATTGAGAGTATTTACAAAGTGCAGAAATTGAGATCAATTTTATAAACCCAACCCAAACTCAATGTCTTTAATCATTCTCTGAAAGATATTTTCATCATAACTGGGAAAGAATCTTTCTTTTACTGTACAAATCAGGAAATATTTGGAGTTCTGCTTTTAAAATTGAGTTTCAGAATTAATTGTAAAACTTAAAGAAGGAAATAATTTAATGGTTTGTTTGGCTTGATCTTTGTTTTTTAATTTATTCTGGACCCTACTGTGGTATCTAGTTTTGACACTATTGAACAATTCATCTTCTGACCTGACACATAGTGTTAAAGACTGTTCTTCCATGTCTCTTTCTGTTAGAATGTGGTGGTGAGCTGACAGGTACTTATGGCTCGATAAGCTCTCCAGGATATCCTGGTAACTATCCTGTAAACAGAGATTGTGTCTGGACCATCTCAACCAGTCCTGGCCTCCTCATCACATTTGCTTTTGGCACACTAAGCCTAGAACACCATGAAAACTGCAGTTATGACCATTTAGAGGTAAAGTATAGTTGTGAATTATGACATTTTATGTTTATGTTATTGCAAAACAAGATATTTCAAAACTTTCTGTATGTATAGAAGGGGGCTGTGTGAAAATTTAATCATGTGTTGAAATGCTCACATGTATTTACATGTTCCAGACATCCATGCCCAATCAGATACAGGCAGTATAACAGAAAGGGGTGGAAATCTTGCTCCACTGAAGTCAGTGAAGTCTTGTGAGTGGAAAGGATGGGATTCAGGCCAAATATCTGGTGGGAAGATTTGTCTTTCTTACAAAGTTCAATCTCCGATCTCCTTGTCAAATGTCAAACCCCAGAGAATTCATCAGCCTAGGGGAAACTAATCAAGAAAGTGATCTAAGTTTAATAGGTCCATATCATAGTACAGTCCATGACTTGATGTGTGAGCTTAGGGCTTTTTGTCAAGTGTGATGTAATGTTCACAGAATTCACCAATACCTATTCATGGAAATGAGGAGCTGTTTTGGAACAGCAAGTTCTGTTCAATGCAGAGCATGATTTCAGGAAAACAGTTCAAGAGTAGATATCCTGATACTTTATCTCCCTTTCACAAACCCCTTGATGACTCCTAGGAGCATCATCACAGCTATGCTGGTGGATCTGTTTCTTGTTTCCTATGTGAAAGGAGGAAACTTCCTGTAAGCTTTCCTTCCACTCACCATCTACAATATCTCCCAGGGCCTCCAAGATAACTTAAGCAGTGTTGGTACTGTTCACAGTTGGCACACATCTAATAATTCTAAATGCTGATCTATCGTTCCGTCTAGATTCGAGATGGTCTTCTTTCACAAGACCCTGTGCTTGGTAAATACTGTAGCACTGAATCTCCACCCCCACTCAAAACCACTGGTCCCTATGCATGGATTCACTTTCACTCTGATGACTCAGTTACTGATAAAGGCTTCCACATTCTCTATACAACATCTCCTGGTAAGTAAAATTCAGCATTGAAGGTTGGTCTGTGACATTCTCAAGATAGAATGGATGTTTTTACATCCATTCACACATGAATGGATGTAAAAACACTTGCTCTTCAATAATATAGTAATAATTCTCTTTGATTTGCAGCTGTTGTACAGAAGCAGCCTGAAATACAGTTACTGTACTTGTGAATATCTCAAATGATTTTTTTTTCTTCATATAGCAGATCCAAATTGTGGAGGAAATTACACAGAGAGTGAAGGGGTTATCACATCCCCTTTCTGGCCTAACCCTTTTATCAGCAGCCGACAATGTATCTACATTATCCGACAGCCAGAGGATGAAAAAATATTCCTCAACTTCACCCATATGGAGCTGGAGAGTCATACTGGCTGTTCAGCAAATTATATAGAGGTGACTTCCCTTAATCAGTTGATATGAAAGATTGATTACATGTGTATACAAAACCACGCATAACTTCCATCCCAAGGGCTATTGCAGAAATAGGTGTTATTCAAAGGGCTAACTATACAAATTTATTAGGGTCCAAAAGTCATGGGGATTAAAAGAGCAGGACTGTGCATTTGGAGTGAAGCGAAGAGAAGAAAACAAGGAAATCTGTCTAGCTTAACACTAATTCTTAATCAGCTCTATGTGATTGAGGTACCTGCATGTCAAATGCAAGAAAAATAGAAATAATGCCACAGCCACTATGCAGCATTTTCTGGAGTTGTGATGTTTCGTGGAAGACCTTGTTCTGACACTGAAAGGAAACACACCATATAAATTTTTATACTTACATACAAAAATATATGTCCATATCCAGCGAAGTGGTTGAGTCACCATTCCTGGAGATATTTAGAAAGATGTGTAGACGTAGCACTCAGGGAAATGGTTTGGTGGTGGGCTTGGCAGTGATGGTTTTATGGTTGGACTCAATGATTTAGAGGTCTTTTCTAACCTAAGTGATTCTATATACATTGTAAAGCCGAGAGTTCAGTGTTGCTATAACTGAAATCTTACAAGTCTAATTCAAGAATTATTATTAGTCTAACTCTAATTATTATAAAAAAATAGTACAGTTAGAATGTTTCTATATGAAAAATGTAATAATAATACCGTAATAATGTCAATACTAACCGAGATCCACTTGAGGTGGCTTTTATGTTTGCTTTTACTCCTAGCTCTCTTTTCAGTGATCTGCAGCTTCATGTTACATACAATTTTACAACTATAGAGTGCCTTTTAAGTACAGGAAATACCACTTCTTCATTCTCTTTGTTATCCCTAAACTCAGTTTTGCCCAGCTCCAGATCTGCATCCCCCAAACTGCCCACGGGGAAGGTCTGGCATGGTGCTGTGCAGGCCGGCATATCCCGGGTGCCGGGGGGCTCCTCACAGGGGCAGAACCAGGGCCATCCCACCGCCCTGACCAGGGAGCAGGGCAGCCCCAGGCCTTGGACACCTTCCAGGGCATGGCGATGGACTGAGGCCAGGCTAGGATGTGGGCACACTGGGGAGCCTGGCTCAGCAGAGCCCGTGGCTGGACAGGGCAGGGTTATGGGGAGGCAAAGACTGGCCCAGCTGTGGGTTCACTGGAGCAGGGACTGACAGCCCTGGGGGACTGACATGGGGTCCTGGGCTGTGGGTAAGGCTGGCCTAGGGGAATCATGGTGATGCCTGGAGGGCCTGACAAGCTCTGTATGTTGGTGGTCTCTGCCCCTTCTGTCACTCTGTCCCAGTTCTCCTCTGCACTGCACTCTGACTTGCCGTGTCTCAAGGTGTCTGCTGTTGTGCTCAGCCTGTATTTCTACATACAGTCACAAATACCTCATCCCACATGGGATGAGAGCTGGGTACCACTGTATACAAACTATGGCTGTGCCGTGCAAAGATTAACAGAAGTAAAAACAACTGGGCACAGACACTGATTAGTGAAGGTGCTGCTGCAGCTGAAGCAGGCGGGAGCCATCCCTGTGGCCCCAGCCCAGAGCAGGATCCAGTGCTGCTGGCCCCATGGTCCAGCACAGGTTTGGTTTTGTGTGTAATCTCTTGACCGGCGAGGAGCAGGTCCCTGTAAGCTCCCTGCTGTTAGTCTATTTTTAAAAGATGTTATTGTGCTGACATTGTTCCCTTCTCTCCTCCTCTAATTCAAAGACCTTGGTTGGAATGAAGTGTAATTAGTTTCTGAAATGAGAGGGGAAGTGCGTTTAATGAAAACAGACAGCTTTTGTTTGTTTGGCCTGGTACTCCTCTTGCCTAATTGCTGGCAGAACAGCAGCTAAATTCAGAGCAGCCAGAGAAACAAAACCATTTCTGTTGAACGCCATCGGTTTGTATTAGTTCAGCAAGGCATTTACCTCGCTGTTTGCTGATCAGTCACAAACTATTCAGTTTCCCTGTTCTTCTGCCCTTCTCTTCTTCCTGCCTTCTTACTCGGCAGCTCAGGCCAGAGCAGAGAAACAAGACCAACATTTTCTGGCTGGAACAGTCAGTACAACCAAAGTACAATGCTCTGTTATCAAGGCCTGATTTTTCACATATGCTTTTGTAAAGTAGTCTCTCACTGGGTTTTATAGTGAAGTTTAGCTAGGGAGATAGATAGCTTTTGGGTGTTTAAATTACTTTGTAAGTCACTCTCCAACAATTCTTTTGTCATGTTGAAAAGGTGCAGATTATTCCCATCCCTGGTGAAACCAGGAAACCTGTAGAATTTTCACAGGACAGCTCACAGGCACTTGTTCAAGGAAGAAACAGGCTGGGACCAGATGTCTGCAAGAAGAAAACAGAGACAAAAAAACCTATTTAGGAAAGGCTGTGACATGGTGCTGCAGAAGTAAGGTGTTAGCCAAGACTGCTCCTTTTCCATGCCATCCTTCTAACTGGCAATAGGAGACATTACTCACATGGTTTAGAGAACCTTTTATTTTTATCACTACTCACTGGGCTATGTAAACCAAAAATGTAAGTAAAATCAGCTTGAGAAAAATACATAAACTCCTGTGAATTATAGTTCTGGAAGCTTTTACTGTTGTCCAAAGATTTTCTAAATATTCCAGCACAAATTCTGATCTTAGCTGCTCTGCTCTAAATCTAGAATAATTCTGTCACCTTAAACTCAAATTCCAGAGAAACTAAAAATATCTGTTAGTCAGAAAACAGTCTCACCAGCTTGACACTGCCAAGCTGGGCATGCGAGCCAGCCACTGACTGCTCACCGGGCCACCAATGAGGGTTCCTTGCCTTCTCTCCCAGTCCATGGATGAATACAGCTGAAGAAGAAAGAATTGATGATGAGAGGGGATCTGAAAGCTGGATGTCCCTGCTTTGCCAGTGATTTCACTGGAATGATTTTTGGGGTTGACAGCATATGGATGCATTTACAAGCAGTTCCATCTACATGAGCTGCCCCCACTTTTATAGGAGAGAAGAGCTGTTTTGTTTACCAGAGAATCTTTGGGAGAAAAATTGCATTTGTTGTTTGGGCAAAGAGCAGAGGACCTGTCTTTTGAACCTCATCTTGTTGGCTACCCTCTTGGAATGAGACAGGCACCTCAGAGGTATACCAGTGCTCTGCTTAGTCCCCTGTTTGTACCTATGGATTAATGGACTATGGATTCAGGGTCTGAAGTTTTGAGGTACAAACACCTCTTTCCCTTCTAGTCCCCTTGATAATCAGGATTTATATTCAACTCCAGGGACAACATATAAGGTACATTTCTCCTATGATTAGCAAATTAATTGAGTCCTGGGCTTGTGCCAATTACTGTGATGGCTCTTTGGCTCTTTGCCCCTCTTATACATTAAAAAGTTACTCTTTTTGGTTTTTAGCAGCTCTTGTGAGATTATAATTTTATCTGGATATCAGACCCCAATGCTTGTATTAGCTGACATTTTTCTTTTTTCTTTTCCATGACTAGGTTCGAGATGGTGACAGTGAGACATCTTCTCTTATTAGCAAATTCTGTCATGGTACACTCATGTCTCCAATCACTTCTACCAGCAACAGTCTCTGGATCAAATTCAAGTCTGATGCTTCTGTGCAAAGAGCTAGCTTCAGAGCCATTTATCAAGTTGGTAAGAGGAATTGGTGACTTTCACAGTGAACTGATCTGTAATTTGGACGCTTTTAGTAATTTCCATGCTATATTATTCATATAATAGGTTTAAGATAAACTTCAAAAGAGAGGAAGTAAAAAAATAAGTGAATTTATTTATTTAAGATGAAATCTGCAGTAGCTCTGTTGTAGACAGTCCTAGCATACTTGGAAGTGGGCCCCTCATTGCTTCTGTTAATGATGAATCGCTTAGTGCCAACATACTGAAGATGATATAGCTACAACTCTGCCTAAACCTTTCTACTCTCATTTTTCCTGTGTTTTACTTCTTAATCCCCAACAAACCTATCTGTGTCTGTGAAACAAATGAGTCAAATACATTAGTTTTCATGGGTATATTTAGTGTCTTCTATATATGCGTGTTTATATACCTATAGTAATATGTTCTATTAAATATGTTCCTTATGATACTCAGGTGATCTGTAGTAGCTGCTGTAAAAAAAGAGGGTTTTAGGGCTGTTTTTTTTCTAATTTCATAGTGATATTTGACAGACATCACATGGTACATCCCCTGAAACCATTCACCACAAGTACTGATTCTTGGTATCTCTTGGCAGCCTGTGGTGGTTCATTGTCTGGAGCAGGCACAATCCATTCACCTTACTACCCCAGGATGCCCCCTCACCCAAAGACCTGTGAGTGGATCATCTCCCAGCCAGCTGGTCAAGTGGTGATTCTTACCTTTATTGACTTTGATATTCGAAATGCAACCACTTGTGACTCAGACTACGTTGAGGTAAAGAATAATACACATGTACTATGAGTAATAGATACTTAATCTGCATGTTCCTTCTCATACTCATCTCTACCAAAGCAGAACTGCTTGACGGGCAAGCATTCCTTGCAGCAGTCACAAAAGCTTTTCCAGCTTCATAGTGGCATCCCAAAGCTTTTCCTGGTTCTCCAAAGAAGTTATGACCATATTGATAATTTTGTGTCTTTAAACAGATAGGCCTGGTTTGGGAGGTTTACGTGCCTCTTACTGTTGAGGGTGTAAGATCTCATCTTTTCTCCATCTGACATATCTCTCTGATGGCCCTACGGTTGCATTGTATGTGCCTGTAGTAGAAAACACGCTGAAGAAAGGGTAGGGTTGACTTACTAAGAATCTCTTACAGAGTTTTAATGAATTAATTTGTGCTTAATACTTGAACATAATGGAAATTTCTAAGGGATCTTTTGAATACACTTTTTTCAGGTCAGAGATGGCAACAGTGGAGACTCTCCTGTTTTAGAGAAATACTGTGGTACAGCTGTACCATCTACAGTGCAGTCCACAGGGAACAATCTCTATATCAAATTCAGAGCTTCCTCTCTTACAAACCTTGGCTTCAGAGCTGAGTACCGGCCATTAGATACAGGTAAGGATTGTTTTGTTGTTTTCTGTGTAGAGTGTTGGGACTTGCCAAATTTTCCTGTACACTGAAAACAGCTGGACATCAAATTTTGTGATGGTGCAATGTGATATGAATTCTGAATCAGTTACTATGTAGTGTGGATCAAGGGAAAAAAGAGCGTGCAATTTCAGAATTTTATAAGTGCCTAACTTTTTTTATAAATATATCATTTAACCTGATGTTTTAAATCTCTGCAGTATGTGGAGAGATTCTCACTGGACCATCAGGAACTATTACAAGTCCTGGTCATCCAGATGTCTACCCACATGGTATTAACTGTACCTGGATTATCAACATTCAACCCGGCTACCTTATCCGCCTGACATTTACTTCATTTAACTTGGAGTTTCATTATGATTGCAGAAAGGATTATCTTGAAATATATGACAACAGCACTGCACAAAAGTTGGGAAGGTGAATATATCCATTAGCCTACAAACCTGAACTACTTTGGAGTGAGCACTGTTCTGTAGATCTTGAAATCCCATTTGCTTCCTCAGGTTTTGTGTATAAATTATTTTCTCTTAATTACAGAAACAATAGAAGCAATTTCCCTGCTAGGATAGTAAAGGCAGCTTGCTTTCTTTGATCATGGAATGAGAAGCACTTTTAATAAATATTATACAGGGAGAAACTAAGTTGTGTCAAAAGGATAGCTTTCTTAAGGACAGGGTTCAATAGCTGGCATTTTCCAGCTTCATTAGCATCTTGATTTATGGGATATAAATTAAAAAACATTAATATATGTGTGCTCAGAAATGGCATGATTTTAAATACTTGAAGAAGTGAAAGAAAGATTACTTAAAAGGCTGTGCATTTGGATCTTGGCAAAAACAAAACCAAAATCTGCATTTTGTAGGGTTTAGTTTTCACTTTCTCCTGGATATGTGATTTTATCTTAAGGGAGAATCTTTTCTTTTATTCCTCTTCTCCAATTGGTGTACACACAGGGTTTTCTTGTTGCCCTCAAATTCAAGAACATCTGAATTACTTAGGAATAGTATCCAGCTGCAGCTACAGGCTGTAAAATAGTTGGCTGACATGGCAGTATTTTGGAAAATAAGGAGAAAATGACTCTCATAATGGTGAGCATTCTGCAACCTTAGTCTTTGGCCAGCCACTCTGACTCCTAAAAAGAACAGAGTATGTTTATATAAGTATAATTCCAATAAGAATTTGACAGCTTGATGAACAGTTTCTCCTCTGACTTTGCCACATCTTAGATTTGTACCCTTATAGTGTGCTATTTAGTCCCATGATAGAGGATGTATAGCTGGGATCTGTATCACTCAAAGGAGAGAACTGTGTCTGTGTAGCTGTTCAAACTTCTCAGGAAAGCTGAATCCTCTTCCAGAAATACAGATGCTTTATCAAGTATTGCCATTCAATTTGGGGTATCTTTTTGCTGCAGGTACTGTGGAAGATCAGTGCCACCATCTCTCACTAGTGGTGGCAACATGATGATGTTGTACTTTGTGACAGATCACAGAATTGCATCTGAGGGCTTCTCAGCTAATTATATCTCCCTGAATGCATCAAAAGGTAATATGTCGGTCTGTTCATTATGCAAATTAAATGTTTTCAGCTGTCACCGTAAATAACCACTACAAGAAAGAGAAACTTTATTTTCTGTGTTAACTGAAGACTGCCTGGTGCCTCCTCTACCCCTTCTTATTCATCCTGCTTTATTCAAAAACTTCCTCCCTAGGAAAGCAGAAAGCAATTTCTGTAAGCAGCACTGCTGCTGTCTTTAAAAAGTCAGTAAAAGCTGACATGGCAGAACTGCATGAATTATTTAGGAAAAGTATTTTCTGAATTTGCTTTGTCAACTCTAAGCTGAGTATGTGCGATCTAGGAAACATAGGGATGATGGACAACTCACTTGACTGGGAGACTCTCAGGTGCCATAAAAAATTAATTTAGTCCCTATAAGTTTCACTATTGAGGATGGTTAGAGAAAGGCCATATAGGATAAAATCTGATAAAGCAGCAAAATAACCTGAAAGCACAAGTGGTTTTTTTCATTACAGCAGAGTGCAGCATTTCTGTCTCCACAAGTGTTCAAGTCTCCTGTTATGCCTTAAATATCTTCTTTAAGTACCTTCTTCTAAGGGGCCAAGACATACATCAGTGTGGTAGACAAAGAATGACTGTTCGTTCTCTTAGTTCTCTTCTCTTTTAGAGAACAGGAGGAATTTCTTCACGGAAAGGGTGGTTAAGCATTGGAATGGACTGCCTGGGGAGCTGGTGGAGTCACCATCCCTGGAGGTGTTCAAGAAATGACTGGATGTGGCACTGAGTGCTGTGGGAAAGAGAGGGACAGGTTCTGCTAGCAGAATTAAACTACAGAAGAGGCAGAGTGGAACAAGGGAAAAAAAGTAAAAATGAGAATACATTTTTAGCTAGGATGTTCACATATCTATCATCAACCAGTTTCTATTTGGTTTGCACGTTCAGAATATGAGGGATTTATTAGATGAATACCAGAAATTCATAGTACTCATCTATGCAGTCATAAATTACCAGTGGCTGCTCATTGTTTGCTCTTAGTTCCTTCAATAATTTTATTTTTCCTAATCCCTGAATTTATTCAACCTGTTTAAAATCAGCAAAATTTCCAATTCCTACATTTTAAAAATAACTGCTTTCTTGGTGACAACTTGGAAATTTAGCCTATTATTTCATCTTTTAATCTGTGTGCAGGCCAAACCAGTACAGATTTTGCCACTGGGGTTTTATTCACTACCATATAACTTACAAATCCAAATAATCCATGTTCTCATCTGCCTTCATTTGTATTTGAGTTATCTGTCATAAAAACCAAAATGACAGTACAAACAATTAAAATTTAATGAGAACTATTTCAAAAGGGAAATTTCTATTTGCTAGAAAAAAATAGGCAAAAAACCAAATTCTACTTTTAAAAATCTTTCCAAGAAAACTCTGTAGTTTGAAATCCAAGCTCTTACTAATGAGAAATTGTGAAATTATCATCCTTATAAAGTCTGTGTTTGCATCTGCCAACGTTAACTTCTGTAGATATCATTGTTGCTTGTTAATGTGGTATTTTTTCCTTTTACTTTACCTCAGATTACTATTTAATGGGTGGATTTGATTCCTTCCTAAATGTTCATATAGCAGCTTTTCTCACAGTTCACCATGATCAAAGTATTCTTTAGTCAACATTAATCTATATTTCTGTCTTTGTGTAACCATATCTGTTTCTGTGGTTCTGTTAGTTATTTCGGTGCTGCCCAGCTTCACAGCTCTGCCTCCTCTCTTCTGTATATCCCCTCCTTAACCTCCACCCTGGCGATTGGCTTTCCTCATCTTTCATCCAAAGCACTGGTATATGTGTCACGTGAGGTTCAAACTGCATCACCACTGTCCTTGGAATGTGTTTCAAACTGTGCCTTAAAAATGCATGTCTTCTTTCTCTTCAATGCTTCTGAACTACAAACTATATAATACGTTTATATGAAATTAGCACCATGTAATATCTGAATCCAAACTATATACAACACATATGACTTTCTTTTCCCATCGTGAACACATATGTCTTTACTTTTCTTCAGCTAAACTGGGCTAACTTTCAATTTATTCTCGCTGTGACCTAGAATGATGATCTCTAGAATAAATGCTTTGTAATTTCAACCGCTACAGTTTGTATAAATATGGCAAAGCAGGAGATAGGTATTGAAATGGAGAGTAATAAACTTACAGAGAGATTGAGACTATCATCTGTTTTCTTTACACGGATTTGTTTCTTTTGGTCTCAGAACAAGCATAGCAGTACTATAATGTTTTCATGTATACCAGACTGCTAAAATTATTTTTTTAAATTAAAAATAAAGTGTTTTAAAGTTTCTGTGGCCTGAGAGAAGGCAAACACATGTGTGTATGTGGACTTCGCGCTGAGAAGCAACTCCCCACTTCCCTACAATAATATCAAGTTTAGTTTTCCCACTGTGAGATGTTTAGGATTGATATTCATGTCATGTATATCCAGTTACACTAAGGTAGCAAATTACTGAGCATAATCATATATGAGAGATTTACCAAAACTATGATTTTTTTTTTCTTTACATCTGCTGTCTATTTTCATTTTTTCTGCTAAGGAAAATATGGTTCTAATAATGTTTCTTGCGCAATAAGAATCCTTCATATTTTTAAGTTATATTTTCTTAGCCAGCTAGAGTGTAACTAATATCAGAGCTTGTCAAAGATGTTCTGGTTCATATTACACATTTCAATAGTCTTTTGCCTAGAGTTATTTTAAAGAATGAGCTATTGAAAATATGGACAAGATTATCCTTCTCCCTCCCCCCAAATAAAGAGGAGTTAAAAAAAGAAAAAAGGATAAATATGGGTGAAATTTCTTTTAATGTAAAACAAAACTAATCTTCTTCTCCATGCATTTTGGCAAACAACTAGCGTGGTTTATCTGTGATATATTAATTACTTGAAAAGTAGCCTGAAAAGAACGGCAAAGCTATATTTCCTGTCAAAATATTTGAATGCCATGAGATACAGCCATGGCCATGGACCATAAAGTGCAAACAATTGTTTTAGCAGTCTGCCAGCTAGTAGCTGTGAATAGTTCATATGGCAGCAACACAGATGGAAATCCTTCAGTCAAATGTGCCCACTGAATACTCAGTTGTTTAAAATGTGTATTGCCCACTTAAACTAAATGTACCTTGGATGGTTAATTCTTGGTCATCTTTCTGTCTTTGAAAGGGAAAAGTCCATGGAAAGCAAGGTAACGCTTCAATTCATTTCCAAGAGTCCAGATCGCAACTACCAGATAAATTAATGTCACAACAGCCATGAAAATGTTATGATAGATCTTGGGGTTTTCTTCTGCGTGTCTTGACTGACCACATCACAAAGAACCCATGTAAAATTACTGAGAAATCTTGGAAAGGGCTAAGTCTTTCCTGGAACTTTTGCTCAGGATCCTGATAGATCCAGGTCACAATTTTCCAATAGGAATAGCGCTGAAATCAGTGTATGGTTTTTTTTGTCCTCAACTTCTTCACAAATAAGTGGGAATTCATTTGTTTTACTTTGAATTGGGGGTTTGGCAGTGATTTTTTTTTTGCTTTTTTCCTAATTTTTTTATTTCCTAAAGATGCTTAATTTCATTCTTTGTGCGTGGAAGTGAGCCTTAACAAGGTTTTTAGCCGATTGCCTTCCTGATGTAATTTTTATTCCTGGTCTGGCTTTGGTGAAAGATAATTGTCCTCATTATCACCCTGAATTGTGAATGATATTTATCAAGAGGGGTAAGCTGGTTTTAAATAGCTTCATGTGTGGTTCATGTAAGTTACAGTGACTGACTGGAGAAGTCAGAGTTTGGGAAGGACGGGGAGAGAGAAAAACATTTATGAACCCAAGGACTTCAAAGTACACCTGAAAGCATTGTATAGATTAGTGTGTCTTCACTGATAACTGAGTGCAAGTCGAGATCTTCATTCCCATCTTGCTGACTGAACCCAGGAATTATTTGGAGTATGATGCCTGGCTTTGCTCTTCAGCTGAATGAGCAAAGACAAGAATGGAAAGTAATGTCTGACAAATACTTGTGTGCAGAGATGTACAGGGCATTGTTGAACGAGGCTGACCTAAGACAGAAAACAAAGCCAAAGTTCTGCATGTGTCTTGGGCACTTGCTCAGCTCATCCTGACTCTCAGGAAAAAGTCTCAGTTAGCTGGCACCTGGCAACCTGTTAGGCCACTGTAATTTGGTTATGTTTGATTAGGGTATTAGTCTGCCTATATATGCCAATATGTATGTATACAAGTCTATAATATGTGTGTCTATGGGTAAATCAGCAGAAGAAAGTTGGAGATTCTTTTTGAACAGTTCTACCCATTGTTTCAAAGGAGTTTGGGTCTGAAACCCTATAAGGGAACTTCGTGTGCCTCCACAGTAAAAAGTAAGCCAGTTCACATCTGCCAGCAGCAGTAACAGAAGGCCCTGAAGTGCAGATGTGCTTTTCCATTGCCTTTGGAGAGGCATGTACTTCATGTGATAGTTTCTTCCTTTTTTTTTCTAAACATCCATATTATTACATGAAGATCTAATTGTCAGGGATCCCAATTTTCCTTTGGCACAGAGAGATGAGAGAAAAATCCCATGTTACATACGATACCATAGCTTTATTTTTGATTAATTAAAATTGTGGCAACTGATGAATATCTCTTTATGGCAAAAACTATGGATATATTTTTCTGCATTATGCATGATTGCATGAGTGAGTGTTACAAAAGCTGGCATTTTTCTTTTCTGTTGGCTGTTACAGTGGGTTACTGCCATTTATGGCATTTTTTTCAGAAGAGCACACACATTCAGTATCAAAATCAGAAAGCAGATTGAATAGCTTTCAAAACCTCACACACTGGCAAAGCAAGATGTGTGATTGTCCTCAACAATTGCCGCCTTCTGTTTCTCATGAGCTACAATAAGTGTCTTCCAACTAAACTGAATTTTTTTTTCCAGACATATAATAATCACAAATAGTATTAAACTACATTCTGAACTTTGGCAAAGGAGTCATAGAACTTTTTTCCTGCTAACTTTGCTAGGTGTTCACTGAAGGAACAGTTACTGCTCAAGCACCTCCATTAAATGTTGTTAGCGAGGTGAGTGCCAGCGCTCTGCTGAAAGGAGAACACTGTAAATTAATCCAGTTACCAGAAGAGAGTTGTTTGTCAAAAAACATGGGTTCATTTATACTTTTCTTAATCCCCACGGCAGCCAGCATACACACTACACACGTGGATTTATTTCACTGTAGCCAGAAGTCTGACAGTCTGACATTTCTGAGGCAGTTGCTTTTCTACCTTCTGCATTTATTCCCCCTTAGCTCATAAAGAATATTGTTATGAGAAGTGTAAAGCAGTGCACAGCATCCAGTTTAAAATGGCACACTTGGGATATGAGGTTCTGTATGGATTCCTCCAATGAAGGAAAACTTTAGTGAGGGAGGGAACCTGGAGAATTCTATGGAAATTGTTATTAAAAGGGCTGATAAAAACATTTTGGCTTCTGTGTTGCTAATTTTACTGTAAGGGCTCTTACAGTACTAGTCACTGTTACTGATCACTAGTACTAATTACTGATATAGTACATGTTTTAATATTCACCAGGCTGAAATCTAGTATTCATGGTCTCAGCCCCTGAGTGAATTAGTAAGGGCAGTGTTCCAACAGCTCTAATCATTAAGTGTGCACGAGTCAGAGATTTACCCCTCCAAAATCAGGAGGAAATAATTAGTTAAAAATAAGTAACCTTATAAATATATAGACATTTTCTTTTTAATTTTGTATTGCTTTTTCTGTAATGTTCTGTTAGGAAAAACTTGGGTCACATTTCTAAGTCAGGTTTCGAACCCTGCAGGCAGCATTCTCAAGAAATCATACAACTTCAGAATCTGGGGTTTGATGATAAGCCCTACATATCATGAAACACCACAGAAGCTGGCAGCACAGCAGGGTGTTTAAAGGATTTATAAAGCAGAACAAGGTTTTTAAGGTGATCAGGACTAACCTGTTTGTTGTATGTGTACATTGGAGCATATCTGTGGTGGACCACAAAAATGACTAAAATTCTAGATAAGGACTTCAGCAGATTGTGATTTTAGGTACACTGGTGCATGAAACCTTTTTGACTTGTCAATACCAAAGTACAGGTCAATGACAGAAAATTATTGACCTGTTTCTCTGTCATGTTTCTTTGTTCTCCTTGTGATGAATTAGGAGTATGAGCCTGGTAGCTAGCTTTGGGAGTATTTATCCCACAGAAAATGTTTTCAACAGAGGCCTTTCAGGTGACGAAGAGTACAGAAAAAAACACCATTAAAAAAGACACCATTAGAAGTGAAAGTGTAGTAGTAGAATGAATAGAGAACAGACATGGAAATGACCAACCTTAGACAAAAGTCCTGAACTGTAACTTCACTCCTTCCCCCTAAATTGTTATGCAATTGAAGAGTTAAGCATAAGTATTACTACACTGCAGCTGTGATATGTTAGAAAACAGATTTCAGAGATCTGTGGCAACCAGCTTAAATGAGTATAGTTAATGATAATATTTTTCTTGCTCTTTCAGTTGCACTTATGATTAGTCTAAACTTGCCTATTTGATACGAACTATTTAAGAAATCTACTTCTTATACTTGCAATCAGTAGGACCTGAAATGGGCGAGTGGAAGACTAGAGTGAGTCTCAAGGGTCATCAAATACAGACCACAAATTTATGCTCCCCTTTTTTTCTTTTTTTTTTTTTTCCCCCAAGAGCTACATAATGTGAAGCCCTTCTTAAATAAGTCAAACTGTATCTTAAAAAACTGTGCACTTTTTTCCTCCCTTCTGCATCTGTTATGTTGGCTGCATAATTGCTCTAGAAATTCATTTCCTGATAGAAACTTTTTCCTAATTTCTGTATATCCATAATCATAGATGTTTTTTAGCTTCAGAGCTTGTACTATCACTGAGAATTTTATTTTTCTTTTCTTCATGTTTGTTGGTATTTATCTGCACTTGCTAAGCTAGACAAGGTAAGCTCTTCTAGTGTCTCTTGCCTACCAATGTAGTAATGTGCTGCTATCTCCACAATCTCTGTCTTGCTTGTTCACATTTGATTTTCCAGAATATCAGTGACCATGTTTATCCACATTTTTCCAAGTGAAATGTCACCATTACCTTGTGCATTGGCATCTAGATTCTCTGTTTTGCCTGAAAACACCTAACACAGTTCACATTTTTTCTTGCCCTTTTTACAGCCAGATCACAAACTTTGCTTATTGACTGTAGTCAACTGATAAACAACAATTCTTCTTTCCAAAACAAGTCTTATGTATATTATATAGCAAATATTTTTATTCCTAGTCCTTATGTCCATGCTTTCAAAACAGCTTCTTTTAAATTACTGCTTAGGTTCTGACTCAGCGTTAGTCCACACTCTTTTCTGCTTTCCAGCTCATAATACCAAGGTGCTTCTACATTGCTCACAAAAATATTAATGTAGTTGATTTCAGTATAGAACCTTAAGTGGAACTGCTTTGTCCTCAAATTCTAAGCATTATGCTGCTTTCCAACTGCTTGTCACTTTTGGCCCAGAAAATGGAATAGATATAAAATTCCGCCTGCCAGGTTTGATCATGGGGAATGCTTGAGAACAATGTAGCTTTTCCTCATAGCTAGAGATTAGATTCAGTTTCCACCACCACACTTTTTCAGAAATTCAGGAATCCTACCTTTTTTGTTCAGCAAAACATCCCTTACGGTTTCCTTTCTCTGCTTACCTGGGTTTCGGGACAAAGCCAACTTAGGCAGCTGAAACTGCTCTTATGTTCACTGTTTATTACAGATACAGTGGTCTGGTAAAAGCCAAACAAATAAACTCAAATGTAAGAAATCCCATGAAACAGCTGGATTCCAGTTTTAGTTTATAGTGTTGATGTTCAGCACTAGGTCGTGTCCAGGAAGAGTTATAATGCTCAGGATGTTTGCTCCTCTGTCTGTTGAAAATAGAAATTTCCTGTTAATTTAGAATACATGTTAAATTAATTCATCCTTGTTTCTTTTCTTTTTAAAGTTTGCTCACACAACTACAGTTCTGAAATTGGAGTGCTAACATCTCCAAACTACCCCAATAACTACCCTGTCCGGACTGAGTGCATATACACCATCACAGTGGGAATAAACAGACAGATTGTGCTGAACTTCACTGACTTCACCTTGGAAGGGAATAAACGCTGTACAGAGGATTATGTAGAAATCAGGCAAGGCTAATTATTTCTCTTGTCCTTATTACTGATAACCATGTAAATTGTCCAAATCCACTTAGGCATCACAAGCTTTAGTTTTAAATTAAATACCTGTGCTGTCAATGTGGGAAAGGACTTACCAGACAACTTTAAAGGCTACCTTTTACCTCCTCTCATCCTGCTCCATTGTCAGCTTTCCCACTTAATGAATTACAGTTCTGAGAGCAAGTGGAGTATGTGAACTGTGTTCACATGCACTGCATTTGGGTTGTTTTCCTTAGTGCAGAAATGAAGAGTTTTATTGCCTGTTTTGTGACATATTCACTATGGTATTTGAAAAGTCATGGTAGTCAATCAAGTGAAGTCCCAGGTGACTGGAAAAGGGGAAACATTGTACCCATTTTTTAAAATGGTACAAAAGAGGAGCCTGGGAACTACCGACCTGTCAGCCTCACCTCTGCGCCTGGGAAGATCACGGAACAGATCCTCCTAGAAGCTGTGCTAAGGCACATGGAGGACAGGAAAATGAATTGAGACAGCCAGAATGGCTTGTACAAGGGCATTCTTAACCAACCTAGTGGCATTTTTGATGGAGTGACTTCATCAGTGGACGAGTGAAGTGAGTCTGTGTGGTCTTTGACACTGTCCTCCACAACAATCTTCTCTCTAAATTCAAGAGAAATGGATTTGATGGGTGAATGGTTCAGAAGATGAGGAATTGGTTAGATTGTCCCATCCAGAGTGTAGTGGTCAATGGCTTGATGTGCAGTGGAGATTTCTGACAAGTGATGTCCCTTAAGATCTATCCTGGGACCAGTGTCATTTATTATCTTCATTAATGACATAGATGAAGGGGCTGAGTGCACCCTCAGCAAATTTGCAGGTGATACCAAGCTGAAAGGTGCAGTTGACACACCTGAAGGACGGGATGCCATCCAGAGGAACCTGGACAAACTTGACCACTGGGCCCATATGAATCTCATGAGGTTCAACAGGGCCAAGTGCAAGGTCTGTAGCAAGATCCTGCTCCTGGGTTGGAGCAACTCCCAGTATCAATACAGGCTGGAGAATGAATGGATCAAGAGGAGCTCTGCAGAGAAGGACTTGCACACATCCCTTCTGCCGTGTGGCTGTAGATGGGATTTGCACTTTGCCGTGTTGGTGCGCCATTTTTGTCCTCCTGAGCCAGCTCTCTGGGTGAACCATGTCTGCAGAGTGCCGGAGTGTTTTTTTCACTCTGAGGATGCCATGAGTTTCCATTACCTCATTGAGCACCATGATAAAGCTGATTCTGAACATTATACCAGATATTCTGTATAAATTATTCCTTGATAAGTACTACCTTATTTTTCAAAACCAAACAAAAATCTGCTTGCTGACATTGCAGTATTGAGATTCTGAATTCCAACTGAATTAGCTGTGGGTTTTTTTCAGCTGTACATACAAACTGGAGAAAGCTATGAAAACCTGAAAAGCTTTTTCAATATTTTCTAAGTAAAGTGTTTTAGTTTTTAGTTTTTAAAACAACAATCTGAGATTAAATTTAATCTAACTTTATTTTAACAATTAACACTTTAATTTGGGGCAATCTGAATTGTAACAGGGGTGACCTTTTTTCACTTTTTCACCTTGAGTACTGAAAACATTAGTTTATTGCATAAATCTAACTCTGTTTTCACTGTCAAGAGCTCAGCAGTATTAAACAGATTTTAAAATACAGCCAGAATATTGCTAAGTGCAATTCAGCACATTTCTGCTGCCATAACTGGATTTCCAGAGTGTCTCATCAAACCTGATACCATTAAAAGGGGAAGCTAGATAAGTCTTAGGTGAAGTGTCACTCTGGTTTCTTGTCCTGAGGTGTCCTCTGATAAACTGCATTCAGTCAACTAAGAAAATTGTTCATCTGACCACAGCTGCAGAGGCTGAGATGCAAGTGAGGGAAGGTTCTGGCGCAGTTCTTCAACTGCCAGTAACATGAGCAAGCAGTTTAAGCTTCGAGGATGACAAGAAAACAGTGGCAAGGTCTAAGTAGAAATTTCTTTCAAAAGCAGGTATAAATCTGTCAAAATGTAATTAAAAGTATTACTGTCCACTAAAAAAAATCATATCAAGATCACACCCATATATAGATATAAACCTATTTATTATTGTCCTAATGACCTGTAGGGTGTTTGTAGTATGAAAGTGTTTAAAGATAAGGTTAGAAAAACACATTGTCACCATCTTTTTTATTCCCATGAGAGATGCGCAGGTAGCAAAACAGAACATTAACTGTGCATCCTGATTACAGTATTAAAAAATATTACTGTAAGTATTACTTAATTTAAAAATAGGAAAATAAATGGTTGTACAAACAATTTTGAAGACTAGAAAAATATTTCAAAATGTGCATCATATCAGTAAAATTAATTCTGAAATTAATTCCCATTTGCGTGGTGGCAAATAAACATGGGGGTTTTTAATAAGTCAACTCATCTAGTTTTGTGCCAGGCCAACCAGTGAGCAGTGAAACTGTTGTTTCACATTAGAGGATTACCTTTAGTTGCACCTAGTAGAATATAGAGCAAGTCCTGCTCTCTGCAGCACCAAGTCCACCTGAGACACTTCTTGAGCCTGTTATTGTGTTGACACCCCCTGGACAGGCTGCTCAGATGAGAGAGTGACATGCCCAGCAAGCAGGTGGTTGTGGCAGGGCTTCTTACTGCAAGTAGCAGGAATCCTCTAGTATTTGGCAGTGGTATTGCTGTGGAAGACGAAGAGCCATGATTAGGCTTTCTCAAGCTTGAAAGTATCCCAATATTTTGGATTTGTTAATATTTCTCATGGTTTCCCTCTTTGACCCAAGGTTTTTATTCTCTGTCATTCTAGAGATGGAGGCTATGAAACTTCTCCTCCTCTTGGAAAATACTGTAGTACAGACCTGCCTCCTGTTATAATCTCTCATGGTAACAAGCTGTGGATTAAGTTTGTGAGTGATGTATTTGGCACCAAAAAGGGATTTTCAGCAGAGTGGGATGGTACATCAGCAGGTAAAATGGCTGCATCAAGTACAGAACTATTTTACACATCTCATTTTTGATCCTTTGTATTTAATTTCTCACCTTTTCCGCCACATCTTTTGTGCTTCCCATCTTCCAAAATCTGTCCTCAAATTATATAGCAACATACATGCATATCGTTAAGATAAAGGATTCGATTTTCTTGATCCTTGTGCTTTCTTTTTCACTACAGGGAAGGACATAATATTCACTAGATAAAATGTTGCATCAATTATCTCGTATATTTAGGAAAGTTGTAATCAAGAATTTAATTGAGAGGTTTCTATTTGAAGGTTAACTGCCTATCAGAAGCACTTTTCAAATTAGATAGTAAATATTTCTGTGTGCTATGGGCCCTCTTCTGCTTACAATGCTGATGGCTAGATGCAGATTTTTGGGGCATCACTGAAGATGTTCAGAGCATGCGAAGGAGGTCAGTTGTGAGAATCTCACACATCATGTCTAGTTCTCTACTATTCTATATGCTAAGTGTTGGTTTGATTTCTTTGCCATTTCCAGGTTGTGGTGGGACTTTGATGACAGCTTCTGGCATCTTCATGTCTCCCAACTACCCTATGCCATATTACCACAATTCAGAGTGCTACTGGTTCCTCAGAGGAAGCCGAGGAAGCCCATTTGAAATCCAGTTTGAGCAGTTCCATCTAGAGTATCACCCAAAGTGCACCTTCGATTACCTTGCGGTGTGTACCCCGTGATGCTTTGCTCTGTAAGGGGGTATGATGAGCACACGGGCAAGGGAAAACACAGAGCCTTGGTTTTCAGGTGTTACTGGGTGAACAGACCCAGAATAGAAAAGCTCCTTGCTGACGTGCCACCTTCATATCACAGAGCCATGAGAGGCAAGGCCACAATGTTTGTGTAGCTACTGCTAAGAAAAGCATTTATGTCTAGATAGAAAGGCCACTGAAACAAGAATCTGTCTATATCTTTTAAATTTGCTGTGTTTTGAACCAAGGCTTTAGTATGCTTTCTTAGTAAATTACATGGAAAAAAGCACAACAGTGTCAATAACCCTATTGTTAATTTCAAATTTCATATTCGAATTGTTGCATAAAGTATTTGAATATTTTTAATAAAGTTGCAGTGGAGTGAAGGTTTCCTCTCCTGGTGAGCAAGCCCCTCAAAACCCACCAGTATTCAGTTACTGGCTTCCTGTTTTTCCACTGATTTGCTTGTTTCTGGAATGCCTGTCAGGCTTCCTCTGCACAGAAATAGAATTTAACCTCTTGTATACCCAGAAACAATTCCCTAAGCAGACATTTCACAGCGGGAAATTACTTGGGTTTGTAATGCCATCAGCTTTATTCTATTTATTTTTTTTATTTTTTTTTTAGGTATACGATGGCAACAGCAGTAATGCTAGACAGCTAGGTAAATTTTGTGGGAATCAGGTACCAGAACTCATCCATTCCAGTGGAGACAGCGTGTATGTAAAACTAAGGACAGACAACAGTCTGCAAGGTGGAGGTTTCTTAGCCAAATACAAACAGGGTAAGTAAGTAAAAGAAGATGAGAACAAGTTTCAACAGTTCATGTTGTTCATGAAACTTTTTGCAGCCCACGATCTTACCTGTTCATGAGCAGAGGACAATGTGTACAGCATATTACTGACCCAGATTCTCTAGTCTGCTACAGTTACAGAACAGAGAGCTAGAAATTATCTGCCCATCTCCTTGTGATGGAGCTCATCTCCTCCTTAAGAGAAAGCTGGTGAGGTGTGTCTACTTTTATTACCTGCACCAGTGGCACCTATCACTCCATATTTACTCAGAACAACAAGTGCTGGAAGTCCATAACAGGGTAGATTGGACTGTTCTTTCTCTTCTGCTCCTCCAATCTCTTGACTTTTAAAAAGGGAAGGCAGATACAGCAAGCTTCTCTGATCTTCTAGCTGCCTGTGAGGCAGGATGAGAAAGGATAACGGAGTTCCTGTCAGCCATCCTGCATCATTGTAGGTGCTTGGGATAAGTTAGCCTACCTGGAACACTTAAAAAAGTTTCATTTTTTATATCTTGTGGTAAGGGTCATACTTTTCTTGCAAACATTTTTTTGTAAAATAGTTCTACCCCAGAAATATCAGAATAATAACATTTGGAGAAAAAAATCCAAGAAGACACATGACAAATTAAAGTTATTTTATTCACAGTCTTAATCTTGAATATAGACCCAGTATTTACTTTTCTCCTTATACACTTTATACTTTTTATATGGTTAAATGCACACTGGAAGATACATAACTTCACCACATATCAAAAATGATTTGCAAGCATCTTTGTGCACCCTAAATATGACATGCCCAAGTGATAGGGATTGCTGTAGGTTTATGGACATTTAGTTGGACAATAGTAAATGAATTACAAAAAACCCAAAGCTATTCATCCTCAGATGACACATACAATAATTAGAAGAGTGAGGAACTTTGGCTCCCTAATTCCTTACAGATATCACAGATTCATCTACCATGTACTTTTCAGACTGCAATGTCAAGAAGATATATTAGAAGGGGTTCCCCCTCCCTTTCATTAATTAAACAGAAAGAGCACTTTCAAAGCACTCAGATGTAGAACCTGAGCTATCAGATAATGTGATTTACATTCATATTTAATTCCTGAAGATGCATCAGAGAAGGCTTTTAATGGTTTGCCCAAAAGCTAAAATTATGTAGGCGGTATGGTGTAAAATAAGGATGCCAGATACACTTACATGTACATAAAAGAAATGCTTAATGATGAATGGAAAAACATTGCAAAGGAAAACATGGTATCAAGTTAACATTCAAAGGCACCTTTGTGTCTGATATGTTTCTAATAAAATCTTGGAGGCAGGGGGTAGCAGATTTTACCCATCTTGCATTCTTCAAAATCCATTTTGTGCTCTTCATTCTGTCCTTTCAAAGAGTTGTTGCTTTAGTGTAGGTTTGCAGACAAGCTCCTCTCCACCTGACCCTGACCTTCAGCTGTATCCCAAGCATTTCAAAGTACTGAAAACACAGACCTTGCTGCTCTTTAAAATCATTTGGAAAAATGTGCAGGAGGTAGGTGTGCTACCCGTGGTGACACACAATAGAACAGTTATTGCAAGTGAATTTCAGCCATTTTTGCTGTTCAAACACTGCATATTTGCTGTACAAAGCAAAGAACCTGTCCACTCCCCTCCTGCTGCCCACTTCTCTGTGCATTACACTGCTCTTCTCCTGATACACATTGTGTGCTTCCAGGCAAGGGATTGCCCACACTGATATTTTCTGTCTTTAGGGAAAGGTGGATGCAGAAAAATGAGACTCACTGACCTGATGCCACAAATGTAATTTCATTCTTTATCTAGTTTAATTTATTTTCATTTTCTTGA
This sequence comes from Cephalopterus ornatus, assembly GCA_013396775.1. Classification (NCBI taxonomy): domain Eukaryota; kingdom Metazoa; phylum Chordata; class Aves; order Passeriformes; family Cotingidae; genus Cephalopterus; species Cephalopterus ornatus. Next base: position 114,538 of record VZRE01015809.1, on the reverse strand, counting down.
CACTTCAAGGAAAGCTCTTATTATTCTAGGTGAGTGCCCAGTGCTTATGCTAGCATTCTACTGGATGTCTCACAAGAAAAATCATGGCTCCTTTTTTAAAAAAAGTCATAATCACTTGCTGTTCCTGGAGCCAGAGAGCCCAATACTAGTAGTGTATTTTCCATTTCTTGTTTTATCCAGGATTATAATTTTTTCCTAGTTTGCTAAACTTCAACCTATTCATAACAGGTTGAATAATAATAAACCACTTCAATCTATTAGTTCATATTTGTTGAGCACCCTCCCCAAATTGTTTCAAATGACAGGGCAAATTTCTGCCATTATATCTCAGAATGTGTTTCAGGAATAAACATGTATTTAGAATTAAAGAAAACTGCCAAAAATATATGTACTATTTATGCTGATGAGGCTGCAAGTTTCAGAAAAGAAGGTCATAAAGATTTGAGTTTGGAAAGTCTGGATTTGGTTTGGAACATACAAATATTTTCTTAAACAGGTCACAATTCTCTTTCTATATGACTTCTCTAATCTGAATAAAATTATTTCACACCTTGTAATACTATCAGTAACTTCAGTTTGTAATTTTTTGAGTTATTGGATCACTGCACAAATATATTCTATTATCACTTCTTTTTCAGTTTGCCATGAAGTACTGACTGTTAATCGTAGCCATGGCATATTGGAAAGTTTAAATTTTCCAAATAATTACCCATTAAATGAGCACTGCAGCTGGACTCTCCAAACTACCAAGGGGAACACTCTGAACTATAGCTTCACAGCCTTTGATTTAGAAGATGGAATGGACTGTAATCGTGACTTCTTGAAGGTAAGTAGGAATAAGAAAAATCAGGTCTCCACCAGTAAAGAAAAATAATAAGGATGCAGAAGAACAAGGGGAAATCTATTGTATCTAAATTTAATCACTAAAACTCAAGTGTTAAATCCAAATGATTTGACCCTGTTTCCTCTGCAATCAGTAGGGAGAGAAGCATTGCTGCCTTAAAACGGGTCTGTGCAAATGGGAGGATGAATCCCTTTAAAGGTGCCTTTCTTTGCTGCAGTCTGGCTACCACCTGAGATTAGATACACTGGCTTTTATGGGTGAAGTGAGATGTCATGATTCTAGCTTCATGTAAAGAAGAAGAAATCCTGGGATTAGTAAATTGATTGCAAAAAGGCAAGGAGCCCAATTATTTTCCTCTTGTTTTTAATGAGAAGGAGTGGGGGGGGTTAAAAAACTTTAATATGTATTATTTCTACATTTTTAAATGGAGGGTTGCAGTGTCTCCTGTTTATATTTTTCTTTTCATAATTCATCTGCCTCTTTAAAGGGATTGAAAGAAAATTAAGGTATCCACAAATAAAATGTGACATTTTTTAGCCAAATAAATCCAGCCAGTTAACCTAAATCCAAATACCATTTATTTTCATTTCCTTAAAAAAACCCACATATATCTCTAGGACAAAGAAGTTATTTTCTTAAAATTTTCAAGGACAACTTAGAAGATATTTTCTCTCAATTTTGTGCTTAGTACTGTGAGAAGTAGAGTGTGATCATGATCACTTCTATACTGTGGGTTATAATCTCCTGGCTACTCTTTTGCTGTTTTGCTGAACTCCTCCGTCCTTCAGATCTCACCCTTGTACAGGATGCCAGCCTGTAGCTGCTGTGCTCTATTTAGGTTTTCGCACTAGAGGAGCTGAAATTTAGAGAAGTATTAGAAAGACTACTTACAGCCAGGAATAGGGCTATGGAATAGTGCCCATATTTCTGGGAATGCTTACTTACACTGGGGTCTTGCAGAAGGTTCAGCAACAGGCCTGGTGATGGGCTAATTTGTTCCATCTAGATGTCCTCCCTCGTTCCCTCTACCTCCCTACTATGACAGCTTTCACAGCTCAAAATTGTAATAAACTGGCTTTCTTCTCTGTGGCCAGGAATGGTAAGAAAGAACAGACATCTGAAGAAAATAAATAAGGGAACACTATATTGAGAACTAACTATTAAACCCTGCTTCATTTTTGTGAGGAGACTGAAAAAGAAACATTGGAGCCAGTGCTAGTCTCAAGATGCCTGAGCCCTTGACCCATGAAAAGCAGGAGCCCTGCACACAGTAGCCAGCCAGTGAGGAGCAAGAAGCTTGCCAGAACACACTATTCTAGATGTAAGTCAAGGCTGGAGGAATAATGTCAGAGGCGAGGACTTGATCCAAAGCACTTAAATGAACAGAAATAAAACATATCTGAGGGAGTGAGGAGACAGGGAGCACTCTTTGTTTTAACAACTTTTCAGTGCTTTCAGTCAAAGAAAATACAGACTGAAAGAGGTATAAAAAGGAAAATACAAGGGGAAAAGAGAATCATGGAAGTGTGTTAAGGAGGCTTTAATTTGTCATTCCTGTGACATTACTTACAAATCTTTCTCCAAATGCCATTAAGAAATACCACTTGGAAAAGATGTTCTCATTTGGTTATTGCATGCTGCACAAATATGTGCCATAGTGTAAAAAGGAGAACAAGGTTGAACCAGCCAGGGAACTGAACACTGTTTGCTCCCACCCTGCATCTTGTGAAAGGGGAGCATATTGTCAAGGCTGGGAGTGCTCTGTGGTGTAAGGGAAAGGGGGAGTCATCTGGAACAAGTGTACAGTTCACTTTCTGAGCAGACTGCAGATATTTGGGACTTTTCTGATTGAAATCCATGTGGAGTCTGACACCATTGCAAATTGGAAAAAAGGTTATTTAAAAGAAACCTCATAGCTGTTCAGCTAAAATAAATTACTTTTCTGACGCATGCTAGTTTTGAGATGCCTTTATTGCAAAGAGGCCTAAGAGGGGAGAGATCTAATGGTCTAGCTGAGTATAATAGAAATATAATTCTGTTCACTATAGTCTAAGTGGGTGATACATGGACTATATGCCAGAGCCCTTCACCATTTTCTTGAAGGAAATGGGAAGCTGCAGCTCAGACAGTTTCCATGTAGCTGCATTCACAACCCAGAGTGGCCAATGGTGCTGATCAAGTGCTCTTTTCCTGGGGAGCTTTTAGGTGTCCTTTTTCCCATCTCCTTTCGGGTTTAGTGGCAGCAGCTCTGCCACCTCAGCCCCTTGCAGCAGGCAGCAACATCCTGTTTGTCTCCTTAGCTCTGTGGCAGCTCTGACAGTAGCAGCATGGTGCTCCATGGCAGCTAGCAGATGGCAGGCTTGGTGACCATATTTGCTGCTACTTTCTGGGAGGCTGGGGATAGGAAGGACAAGAGTTAGTTTTTAGGTTGGATTAGGTAACAATCACAGTTGTAGTGGTAGAAGGAGTAAGGGAGGGTTGTATGTGATGGAAAAGGACAAGTAAATGTTGCAGAGGTGTTATGGCAGGGACATTACCTGCCTTAGCAGATTACAATCAAGAAATGGTAGTTGAAAAAGAAAAAAATAGCAGAGCCACTTTAAAAAGTTAGTATAAGAAACAGATTTAATGCATGTGGACATATTTTTATGATATTGAAAATGTCTCAAACTAAAGCTCTGATTTTTTTTAAATCTTTCTGAATTCTGAAGGAGAAAATCATATGGTGGGAACAGCTAGACTGGGCAGTCTACATTCTTGAGTACTGCTGGACCTGGCCTACTGGACACTGTGGTTTTGGTCCCAGTCTCCATACTGGAAAAGGGCCTGTTCTTCAGCTTTGTGTTTAATTATGACTTTCACTCTGACCCAAACCCAAATGTAGTATATAAGGAGAAAATTTTGCCTTGTGACTAATTCAATCTGATATACACAGAATATATTAATTTGCTATTTGCTCCCTGGCTTAGTCCACATATGAGCCAGAAAATGAATATGCAGAGTAATGACAAAACCAAAAGTTTCTACACAGGGTATTCCTAGTGATTGTCAGTTACCAAAGATATTATCATCCTGTAGAGCAAATAACTGTTTCCCATATAGGACAAGGAAAAATATAGTCAGATGTCCAGAGAGCATGAGTAAGTACAAGTGCAATGTGTGGCTGTCCCAGACTGAAATGCAGTCACAGCTGTACAATGAGAAGTCAGCTGTGTATTGTGTTATGTATTTCCTTTTCTCCTTTGATCATGGGATGCTTCATGTCAGCCAGGCCACTGTTCCACCAGCTGGCTGGTGTTACTCATGGTAAGCAGCAATCGCTCTCCACAGGAAGCTTCTAGTGACTTTGACTCCCTCTGATCTGGGCAGGGCTTGCATCTCCACCACTTGAGTACGTACAACTATTTATACTGTGGTCAAGTAGGAAGGAAAAAGCCCTGCTCTTCTGATTTCATGGCAATTTTCTGCCTCCGTGCTTAAGTGTCAGAAATTGAGAAGGGGAAGTGTGGGAAGGAATCAAAGCTGCAGTTCTTTATAATGTCAACCTATAGCATGAACCTCTTAGAAGCACTTTCTCAACAAATGAGCAATGTGCAGTGTTTCATGGCCTGTCAGAGGATGCTGGCTCATTTCTAAAAATGCTTATAGGAAGTGTGACATTTTGGAAGGAGTTTTACAGCAAAGTTTCAAGAATATGAGATTAATTGCTTCTGATAGACATGTACAGAAGTGACAATGATAAGATACAAGGCGTACCAAATAGTAGACTGGTTCCTAGTGATGCTTCACTAACTGTGATTAGATTGGATGGTCTTTAAATTATATTGCATGCTGTGGCCTGGCTCAATAACCGAACATTAGTCTTTCTAGAGGAGTCATCAGGCTGTAACCAGTGAGATATTGCAGACAATGACATAAAAATGTCATTCTTTCCTCTACATTACCTTCTTCTTCTGCATGGTAAAACATAATCTCTGTGGAAGCAAAGCTCTTTTATAAGTAAGGAGAATGTCGTGTTATTGCTCTGAAGATCAGTCTTGCAGTAGAACGGAAATTTACTCCTTCCTTATCCAAGAAAAATATTATTTGAAAACCACTAATCTTTCTGTCTTTCAATGACAATCTCCCTCTCCATTCTTCTTCTCAGAAAGTACAACCATCCCTTGAAGTCCAGTCTGTTTAGCCTCTGCTTTTAGTAAGTACAGGAAAGACCTTGCCCAGCCTTTTGCAAGATGCCACCAGCCTGATAAGCAGATAGCAAACTTGTCATGAAGCAAGTTGCAGAGCTCTCTGAGTTTCACCCCTTTGGTCTGTGCACTTTGATTCTAGTGTCAAAGATGGAATTATCATTGGGTTAATGCAAAAGCATATCTTATGGGGGCAAACAATGGCCTGATAATAACAAATGCCTTTCTTCTGCTGCAGGGCAGGACAGAATCCCTTTTTGGACTAAAGCACTTCCTTGCTTGCTTTCTGTCAGTGTACTTAAGCAGTCTAGACTCATTCAGCAATGAGGCTCAAAGTGGTCAAAATACCATTGCACACTTACATGTGGAATATTATCAGATGAATACAGGAATTAATATGGCATCTGCTCTCTGTTCCTGAGAACTGTTTCATTTCCTTCTGGTAGTAACAGGATGTCTTTTTTTTTTTTTTTCCTTTTCTTTTTTAAACCACAGTAGCATTCCATGGATGTGCCATAATATCCTTTTTCTCCATCTGGGAATACTGCATTAGATAATTGTTGCTCACACTCATCTTGTCATACTCTTTTTTTTATTAGCTTAACATAAAAATATCTTACGCTGTTTCTAGTGTTACTCCCTCTTGTAATTAGTAAATATGCTTAAACCATATTAGTAGATTAGCATTACTACATTTTATTTATGTGTGTGTCTTTTTAAAGTGCTGCAGGAATTCTCCAAGCACAGACAATGGCTTTGCTTATGGCTCTGCATTGATTTACAAAATGTCACCGGTGGTACATCGCCCTGGGGAAGCAGATGATGTATGAAATATACCCATCCAGGTTCTGCACACAGACATCAAATTACAGCCTGCTGGCCAGACTGCAGTGGTATCTATTAGTGTATTACCATGCAAGCTGGCAGCATGCCAGCCCATCCCTGAATTCCTTCAGTGGGTTATGGCCCTCCACAAAAAGTCCTTTAGTGTAAGGCTGTAAGGATAAAAGTGGCAATTCTCCTGAAGTTTCTCTGGCAGACCTTACCAGTACACAAGGAAAGTGGTACACAACGAAATCTTAGCCCATGCACTGATTTTCAGTGAGAGATCTGGATACTCAAAAGGAGTGTCAGGCCAAAAAGCTGCCTACCCAAAAGAAGACTGACTCAGGGCTCAGATTTTTGTTCTCCTAATTGCCTGCATTGCCAGAATCAAAGTAGACTTTGGCTTTGCTGTTTGAAAGGTTACGTAGAAGCAAAATTACAAACGTGCATAAACCACCCCCCACCCCTCAAGACAGCTAAATTTATAGTGATGAAAGAATTGCATGGTGCCTACAGAAACCTCAGATGACAAGAAGCACGAGTGAAGCCAGCACAGACTCCACTTTTGGACTCACAAAATGAGTCAGACCTTCATGGACTTGGTGTTTTCCACACCCTGCCAGCTCAGAGCAATGTGACTTTGCCTGCTCCTTCAGTAAAAAGCATTGTACAATGAAATGACTGTGAAATATCACCATATGATGGTAGTGTGCATGCCCCTTGTTGGAAACAGAGCATTTAGGACTCATCTAGTTGCAGCTGGATTCTTCTTTCCTCTGTTCTTCTGTATTCCAAATTTTGCTGGAAAGCCTGGCCAACATCTGTGAGACTGCTTATCCCATTCAGTGCAGGCATTGCAGTACAAAACTACATGGTGGCAGGAGAAATCCCATCGGTCAAAGCTTCCCTTCATCAGAGGGAAGCTCCCAGACAGCTCAGAGAAAACCACACTGGACTTTGAGGAGGTTTTTTGTGTGTGTGTATGTGTGTGTGTCCCGCCGAATTGTTCCCATGAGCAGACCTGAAAGCCTAAGTGGCAGGAATATTTCCCTTTTGTCCTGTCTTCATTTGAGACCAGCTGCAATTCTCCTTAGTTGCCATAGTTATGCATAATGCAATTTTCTTAAATGAGAGGTGGGGTGGGGTTTCACAGACACAATCCTGCCCTTTTTGGCCTCTGATAGTGTCAGTTCAGTTCATCTGGGCTGGCAAAGCACCGAAGGAGCAGCCCTCAGTCCTGCATTGGAGTTGGCAGGGCTGCAAACTGCTCAGATCACCCTGGGCTTTTCAGAGCTGTGTCCCTAGGCACAGCTCCATCTCTTTGTAAAGAGCTTTTCCCACAAAAGCAGCTTTCTGCTGAAGAATAACTTTGGAAATATTATTGTCCCAAGCAAAAAAGCAGTCCTGCTTCCTCCACCATGAGTGGATTCTCACTGCAGAGGAACCGCCTCAATTTCTGAGGCTTTCAGAAAAGCAGGTGTTCTACCAAAATAACCACAGCCTCATCACCAGGCATATGTGATCCCACTGCCACAAAGGTGTGGATCCCCAGGCAGTCCCTTGGTCAGCAAAGGTGGCAGAGACACTTTGGGCACCATTTGGATTCTGTCCATGACAGCATGGGGATTAGGTGGAGGTGCTCTCCTGATACGGGTTTGGGGATTTAAAATACCATGCTGAACAAATAAGATTTTGAGTGCAGGTCTTAGGGTTGACCAACTAGGTGGAAGCCTCCTAGGCATTCCTTTCTTAAACAGCAGTTGTTTCCTACTCCTATACCTAAAGCACTTTTTAAATTTAATCCAAAAATATGCCCTGCATTTTTTACATTCTTATAATTCATTAATTGCTAAAGAAAAATACTGAGTTTATATAATTTGCAAAATAAACCTTTCCTAGAAAGACAAGTGTAAGCAGATATGACTGTTTTCTTTGAGAACGTAGTAAGTGGTAATGTAAGAGGTGAAAAATTATTTAAAAAAGTACTGCAGTCTAATTTGGAATTTAACATTGTTTGAAACTTTCAAAGGGCTCTGAGTTATTCAGGCTCAGGTTATGAGACAAAACATAGACTCAGGTAAAACTCTTACTATTAAAAAACTAGACATTTATACATTTTCATATATTAGATAAATCCCAGCAATATAAACTACTGTGCCTACATGTCTAGTGATGTACAATGTCAAACTCCATTGTACTATAGAATAAAGTGGTGAACTAGTGAGTGTGTCTTTGTGTGGAGACAAGAAAGTTGCCTCCAGTGGTCAGAGCAAGGATATTTATCAAAGATTATCGAGGGCATAAACATATTTAAATAATTATATTAACATATTAATTAGAATGTGTTCTTAAAGAGAGCTTTTTTTCTAGTGCCAATTGCAAACACTTCTCATCATGCAAGCAAAAACCCAACCTTATTTTGTTTTCCTGTTTGTTCAGAAGTATCAAGGCTCCGTGCAGTAAGCCCCTCAAAGTCTTAATCTGCCTTTGTTTCTATGAAATGATGTTGCTGTGGTGCTCAGTTAGCACAGTGGGCTACATTCTGGAGCTTTTTTTTTTTTTTTCCCCTTTGGCTGGCAGACCTGCAGGTTCTTAAGTTTGCTCTCTAGCTCTTCTGGAAAGGAAATGTGTTGCTTGGAAATTAATTGGTTTTGTTTTTGTTATTCTTCCTTTAACAATTAATGGTGATCTCTCTTTGGAGTGCATTCTGTTACTTAGATGATAATTATGTTGTTTAGTTTTTGCTTCATTTTGTTTTCTGGTAACATATTTGTTGTAATGCCATCAAAACTTCCTTTCCAAAATTTCCTTTTCTTTCATTTCCTTTCAGGAAGAGTTACTCAGAAACTTGTAATCACTGCCTCTGTTACTTCGATCCAAACAATCCCATATCAGGTTTCTCACTTCTAAGAGGAAAGGGATACTTGTGCATGTCAGAAAAGCTCTTTGAGAATGTCCTAGAAGCATTGGCCATGGGTGGGACACTTGCAGCTCTGCTGGTCTGATCCGAGGCAAAGCCTCCTTTCATGAGTTCTGCAAATACAGCCCTGGACTGTTGCGGCTGGTCACTGTAACAAGGCTTTCTGACCGCAAACAGTTTGTTTCAAGACTCAAATTGAGACAATTATTGATATAATTTTTCATAATTACAATGAATTATTGACATCTGATAAGAGTATTATTAACAATACCAAAAAAATGAGAACTATCAGTATTTATAGGATGGATTTTCACTTCATATGAAACTGAAAGTTTGACTTTGAAGACTCTGGATTAAGACTATGTGTTATGACTAACTAGTATATGTAAGCAGTTTTTTTTCCAGAGCAGATTAGCCAAGAGTTTTTCCTTTGTAATGGTCTTCCTGATGAAAAAAAAATCCATGCCTTTTCATAGAAATGAAGTTCTCCAACAGAAAAATCACATTTTGCCCTAACCCCCCCCCAAGTTTTCTGCCAGATAAACTGAACAGATGGAGTCTCACTACCTTTCTGGAAGGCTTACTTTGCAAGAAGGAATAAGCTTGACAAGGTGCTCAGGTAAAAAAATGTCCCTGCTTCAAGTATGCCCAAATAGAACACGTTTAAAGTTTATTTTTTCCCATTTGTTTGAGATCTTTATTTCTTCCATGCAGCAGAACCTCCATTTTCCAGTCAGCTCAGTTCTTGAGCCCTTCCTCCAGTTCTGGCAATGAGCTTTTCTGTGACACAGGTCATGCCGCTTTGCTTTGCTCCTCCAAAGAGGGGTGAACAGCTGTGGCCTCCAGAGCATCATTCTTCGTGTCAGCAATATATTTCCAGGCTGAAGAGTCAGAAAGCCAAAATGTCATACTGGTGACCATGGTGTCTCCCCTGGGAGAGCTACCCAAGCTGAACCCTTCCCGCAGCCTTGGCTAGTCCTGCTTTCCCAGCCCCACTGTAATGTACAGCAGATGGTTTTCAGCTGCCACTTCGCTGCAGGGCAGTCACAGAGCTTGAGTCTTCCCCTAGAAAGCTGGTACCTCCCCTTTCTACTTTTGTGTCAGCCTATAGGCTTGCTCCTAGGCAGCCTGATAAGGAGCTTCTCTTAACAGTTATTCAGCCCATGCCTAATAATTTATCTGAACCTACTGCATCCCCGCCTGGTCCCAGTGCTGGGGTGCAGGCTGATAAAATGGAGCATTCTGGGTGCTACTTGGCAATTCTTTGGCTAAAGCAGGGAGGGCAAGAATCTGAACGTGTGCTGCAGCTGTTTGCATATTTTGACTGTTTGATTGCCTGCCAAAATTATTATGAAGCACTTGGATTTTCTGGTGGAGGCTGAAAGGTCTAAACAAATAAATATATTACGAAACAAATATATACACAGAAAGGAAGCAAGCACTTTCTTCCCAATGGGGAGCTGGAAGGGAGGCAAATCACCAGTTCGTAGAGTCCAGTATGGTACAGGAGTGCCTCAAAATCCAATTGCCTTGCACAATCCTAAGGAGTACCTTGCCTCATATAGCCTGGAGAAGAATCTTGCCTCAATTTGCAGCAGTTTAAGACAACACAGCTGACAAAGCAGGACCTTACTGAGAAACATTATCTCAGGAGAGAAATTGTAGCTCATGAGAGCTGTGTTCAGCTTCAGTTTCACTTGCCTGTGTTTGTGTGAGTGCAAAAGGTAGTTTGTGAAGTTCAAAATGCCCTGTGAAAACACACAGCTGTTCCCTTCATTTAGAAATGAACGACAGCTCAAAAAACCCCCGTCTGTAATTCTAGCAGTCGTGGTTCTGCCTCTCTCAATGAGTTACAGCTGGCCAGGCACTCAAATTCCCTGTGAAATGCTGCTCTGAACCCAACCCCACAGGGCAGCACGGCATGAAGGATTGCCATAGTAACCATTCTTTGTGTCTCGAAAAACTGACAGACTGTTTTCAGAGGAAATTACATAGAAATGCAGCATTAGCTGTCTTAGATAAAAATAATGCTCCCTTGATGAATCAAATTGCAGGAGACTCAAGAAGCTTGTTTTTTTAGTTTGGATTTGGAAGTCTCTGGGTATGATTTAATCCAAGTTCATTAGAATGGTTTCTCATTTGTAATCTCTAGAGCTAGTGGCTGATTGTGAATATGTATCTTAACATAGATTTTGCTTCTATTCAGAGCATGGATTCATGATCTCTACAATGATTTATTTTTCACTATTCATATTTTTCTGGTGTAAGATTTCCATGGCTTGAGGCCAGAGAAATATGAGTACTATATACCACAAAGCTGTCAAAGGAAGTAGTACTATTAAAAAATCTAATTGGTTCTGGCTTGATTTCATTTTGCTGAACTTAAAAGAATGTGTAAAGCTTTCAGCCTGGCTTGGAAGAAAGTCATAACTGTACTGCTGGGCATGGGACAGCTCACTTGTCTATCAGGTGGTCCTTCAAACTTTATGTTTGGAAAGAATACAAGTGGATATTCAACATATAAACATTTAATATTTATGAAATTTATTTTTTTTTATCAAACACATCTGATCAAGGCTTTGCAAGAGCTACTAGCAATGTGTCTGCAGTTAGAAACCTACAATCTTTTCTGATTTCACTAAGAGAAATCATAACAAATAGAGTTATAGTTCTTAAGTTACAATACACTTAGCACACTTTGAGCCTTTCATTATATTATATTCATGGGTACCAGTCATAAAATAGGCCATGGAATATTACCACAGAATTATTCCTGCAATTTGCTCCTAACTTCTGGCAGAACTACCTCCATTTTTTTTTTTTTTTTGTTAAAAAAGACATTTCAACTAGACTGTGTGCTTGAGGATTTGAAAGCATTTGAGTAGATTTCCTGGCCCCAAGTATGTTTTAAATGAACGACAAGATTTCTGAAGATTCTGCAAGGCCAACATCTTGAACAGACTAGCTGAGGGTTTAATTACTCATTCCCGTATGTGAGTCTGCCAGAAAATGTATGTGAAAATTAATAGCTAGCATGGTTAATCAATATTTGCTGTAATATCATACTTCCATACTAGGGGTGCTGAGTGTAGGAGATGTTTGGAAAAGAGATTTGAATGGAGAGCAAAGATAAATAAACCTTGGCTGTTTTTCTAGAGATTATAGATTTGATTCTTTGCATGCAAAGAACTTTGCAGTGATGGCTTCAGAACAAAGAAAAGATTTTGTTGAAATTCTGAAAGGAAGCATGCCAAAAATTCACAATGAGAATGTTCAGACATGGTTTCTGTGCCAGTAGTTTGCTGGGTTGTGTTAGGAAGATATGCGCTGTGAGACAGAAGGTCGGATGAACTGTGGCAAAGTGATAATAAAGCATAGGGGTTGATGTTTTTCTAAACTTTAAGAATCATAGTAACCAAGGTAGAAATAATAAAGCAACTCCTCACTTGACAACAACCAGCAATCTGATATTGTAAGTCAAAGGCAATTTAGATAAAATGTTTCATTTTTACCAGCTTTTCAAAAATTTACACTCTTCATGCCTGAAAAATGACACTGGGGCATTGTGGTATTTGGTGAGGAACATTGATGCACTCTCAGTGTGATTTACTGGATTTGAAAAAAGTTACAAAACTAGAATTTGAAAGACAATTTAAACCTGTTTGGAGATAACAAATGCAAAGAGGCTTAAAAGCTCTGAGCACCTACTATCACCCCATCAAAACATTTATTGTTTTCATTTAAATGTGAGCGTATGACTAACTTCAGATGTCAATATTTAACTATAGGAATATTTCCCTAGCATTTTGTTGCTTTGTTTGTTTACTTGTTTGGGGTGGTTTTTTTAAGAGTGGTGATGTTTTAAGAGTGGGATGGAGGACTTCTCATCTCTGGATTTGGGGAACAGAAAGATTTTCAGGCTGGCTACATTTGCCAACACACTGATTATCAAAATACCATCACATAAAATATGACAAGGAGATCAAATTTCAGAAGCATAGCTCAGTCCAGTTTTCCTCCAAAGCAGGACCCTAGCACAAGATTATGGAACTATAAATAAACTCATATGAAGTTTCCCTGTGCTTTTAAAGATTTACTTTACTTTTGGTTTTCAGCTTGTCCTCACTACTCTGGGAGGCCCTCGTGACGCTGACTTGGTTTTCTCCATCAGAAGACCAGTCAGTCCTGGTATCACCTGGGCACAGCCTTAGAGAGATGCAGATGTAAACAGAGTTGTCTTGTCACCAAGGGGTTTGGAGGCACTGAGCAAGTTAGATGCACAGGCAAATCAGACCCGTGACATCCTCTTTTTCTTTCTATTTCAGTTCCTTGCCACTTGCCCTTTATCTTCTTCCCCAGCAACCCTCAATACACACCATAATAGAAACAGCAAAACCTTCTTACTGTACACAGTATGCAGCCGGGTTTAAAGACATATTGAGTTACATTTGCTTATTATTTAATCCAAATCTTTCCACACTGCCCACGCTCATATTGCTGTGCAAGGGTGGCCAGTGTGAGAAGTGTCACTGCTTTTTCCTTGAAATCCTGTACAAAACATTAAGAATTGAGGAGCTGCTTTTTACTCACCAGCATATTTTTTTGTTTCATTTCAGCTCTATGATGGGCCTGATGTACAGTCCAACCTGATAGGCACTTTCTGTGGACAGTCTGTTTCACTGGCAGGGAGCACTACAGGGACCAGCCTTCATGTGGAGTTTTATTCTGATGGACTGAATGCCAGAAGCGGCTTCCAGATGCTGTGGCATGTTAATGGTAAGTTAGCCAGGTTTCCTCCCTGAGGGTAGGTTTCCTCTCCCAGCTTATGCCACTCTCTGCCATCTAAGTAGAAATAACTCATTGCAGTTCTAAAAATATTAGATTTCTTCATAATTCTTTAAATATTTTCCCAGTCAATGTTTCTGCACATGTACACCTTCAAAGTTCATCTGCTCAGACACTAAAAGCTGTTAGTGAAATGTGCTTTCATTTCCAAGATTAGGAACAAAGATGAGGAGCATGTCTAGAATATCTGTACTGAATAGAAGATAGATGCTGTTACAGGGTAAGCACGAGTGACTTGGCCTTTCTAATGGGATCATTCAGCCTTCAGTTTTCCCTATTTCTATAGACTAGTGTTTTCTGTGCAGGCTTCTCTCTAATTTTATTTAGCAGTACTTGTTTTTTTGGGTAATGTCCACTTCCAGGTGCCCCCCACCCCACTTCTCTGCTTGAAATAACATTGGCCAGGATGTGCTTTGGGTGTTTTTTCTCTTATTTTTTCATGTCATGAAGATTGTCACAGGCCTCATTAAATAGGCAAAAAACTGGGCCAGTCATAAACAAATCTGTATAACTGTACAACTGCAAACTGCACTTGCAGTTTCTTCATCAGTGAGGCTACAAATGCAATTTTTTTTCACTCTGCTTATTTAACAGCAATAGTGGACTGTAACAAGATTAAATCGTGTGCCATTGTAGATCCCATCTAAGGAGATTCAACCTTGAAAATAATTAAATTGCCCCAGTTGCCCTGTCTGTCTAATCAGTTCACACCATTCAGGTTTGACAGCATTGTGAAGCAGCTGAAGTGGGCTGCAGAGGCCCCACTGTGGGTTGCTGAGGTGTATGGCATTCTGTAAGCTGTTTGAATAGGAGCTCCTTGCGCCTACCACAGACTGCTGGCGCTTGTGGGCTCCCAAAGGGCTCTCGTTGGCCAGACAGCAGTGCCTTGCATTCAGTGGGGGTGAATGAAGGAGCATTTCTGGGTAAGGGAGGGACACATGCAGGAGGAGTGGGATGTGTGGCAGGAGCCAGCAGGGGAAGGGCTGCAGCACAAAGGTACGTTCTTGTGCTTCGGGGTGATGTCATTCTGGGACTGCACAAAAGAAGACAAAGTAGAGGCTTTTATGCACAGCCAGATGACATCAGCTCCATACAGTAGCCATGGTGCTGGGTTAACTTGCTTTTCTAAAGCTCTCAAAGCTTTCCAGAATCTGCCTGCATGGTAAACACTCTTGTGCTTTCCCTCCTTTCCCACCCCTCTACACTCCTTTTCTTCACTGACACGTTCAGCTCTCCATCAGACAGCACTGCCCTTCTGTTAATTCCTGGACACTAAACTGCAGCTTAATGCTGCACAGGGCCCAGACTGCTAATGTGGGGCTGTGTCTAAGTAGCAGACCAGGATCTGTAGGGTCAAATAGGGCTGGCTCTTAGGGAATGTCATTGCTGGCTCTGAACGTCACGGGTGTGACTTCTGACAGCTTGCAATATGAGTGCAAGTTCCTCCAAAGCTAACCACAGTTGTCAGCTTTTTGTTCATTGCAAGCACTTCCTTTTTTTCTCAATTGGTGTGATGCACAAATATGGCTATTCTTCTTACTCTTGAGAGCAATGTTGCCTGGGCATATACTGTTGCCCTAGACTGGATAAAATTAGATATGTCGCTGTGGTCGGGGTACTATATTTGCCTCTCCCTTCTGAAANAGAGCAATGTTGCCTGGGCATATACTGTTGCCCTAGACTGGATAAAATTAGATATGTCGCTGTGGTCGGGGTACTATATTTGCCTCTCCCTTCTGAAAAGCTTTCAAGTGCACCAAAAAAAAAAAAATCACTAGAAAAAGTCTCCTGGTACACGGCAAACTTATCATGAGTTGCAGCCTTTAGTTGGACATTTCAGAGTGAAGCATTCAGGTCCCTTCTTCCCTGAGGGGAAATCCCTCAGAGAATCTGCACCCTGCTCTGGTAACATCTCACCTGACAAGAAATAACAAGGTGACATGTATTGCTGAGAGAAAAGCTTTTATTTCTGCTCAAGTGACAAATGTGTGCTCTAGAGTTCAAGCTGCTGTGAACTATTTCTCAGGCCTTCCCTGTGCCCCTTAACTGGCAGTTGTGAAACATCCATGAGATATGTATCAAGGACATTCACATGCTTTGATGGTAAAGAGAGCAGCGCTTACATTTGACACCATGTGCCTGATACAGTTTGCTTCAGACACTCTTCCCAGAACCTTTTTCACAGTTAAAAGGTGATCAAAAAAAGCCAAAAGCTTACCTCATTGATGACTGACTTGAATAGCCCCTCCTGCCACACACGACACAAATTTCAACTGTTTTGATTTAAAATATTTGCATCTGATTTTTTCAGCTGCTGTGCTGAAGGAACCCACTCTTTAGGATTTTGCAAAGACAGAATTAGTAACTGATCTTAGGACAATGCTGTTATTTATGCTTAAAGATGTGCTATATAATTTTAACTTGGATGGAAAGTTTTAGTGCAAATAATTCAATTTAAAAATGGTTGTCGTTCTGAAATAACACTTTTCGTCTAAGGGGCTTTTATTAATGAGGGTGGATGTAGAGTTGATTTGGCTAAATCAGTAAGCCAAGGCCTCAAGAGGATTATTCATCAGAGGAAAGCTTGAATCTGCAAGGTGCTTATTCCACTTTTGCTCTATTTTAAGAAGCTTAATATAGGCAAATATACTTGGGGGTATATATTGGCCCTTTGAGAAAGAACTAACTCTTGGTAACAGTCTGGGTGTTGCAAAGATGGAATGCCAATTGAATTGCTTTCCTTAAAAAAAAAAATAAAAAAATTCAGGAGGCTAAGAGGGCAAAGGTCTCTTAGTGCAAAATTACACCAGTGACAACTGTCACGATCTGAGAAGACACATATTTCCTAGAGCCGTCACCTACTTTATTAAGCAATGTGCATGTAGGAGCTGACTGATTTATATATATACATCTCTATTTCATTGGAAGCTCACTCACTTGGTTGCTTGGATGTCAGTAGAGCTTATAAATTTAATTGTCTCTTCTCTGCATAGTCAAAATTTGCACCCACTATTCTTCTGTCTCACATTTTCAGTATATGTGTCAGGTAAAATGTTAAATAGTTTGTTAGTTCTTCAGAGAGGCACAACAGAAACAGAGGTTAGATTAAGATACTGAAGCCATTCACTGCCGATAGTTTCAGGCATCCATTAGGATTGCTGAAAAGAATATCACATTGTAGGTCAACGAGGGAGCTGAGGCCCAGATTTTCTGAGCCTGAATCATAGCTCAGTTGTTGATTTCTTGTGTTGCTTTTGACAAATTGACATTTGTTCAGTTTTCAAAAATGACTATTCCTTTTCAATATCTTTCTGTCACATTAAGTCTAAGAATGCACAGAGTGTGATCTTTTGAGATCCTGAGCAGTTGTTTTGAGTTGTGGGTGCTCCCATGTTCAGAGCTGTCTTTTTGTGTGGCAGTCTGACTATTAAAAACAGTCGTGTTCTCTATGAGAGTTAAGGATGAATTCATTTCTGTTTCTTCAACAAGAAACTTCTGTTTCTTCTGTCTCCTTCTTCTTCTCTTTCTTCTTCTGTTTCTTCTTTTTGTTTCTTCTCTCACCTCCCAAACTAATATATAAGAATAGGGGCCAGAATTTTCTTAAAAAACTTGTTTCTGAACCATTCAATCAATGTCTGAGAGCTGGAATATGGCGCTTTTTTTGTTTGTTTGTTTGTTTTTTTTAACACTGGCAGCTCATATGGGAACTGTGGCCATTCTATATCTTGGAGGATTCAGCTCCTGTTTAAATGCCTAAATTTGCATTTATGTCTCTGGCTTCCAGCAGTCTATCTTTATTTATTATCCATCTTACTGATTTCAGATTGGAACATACTGAAAAAATACCAGAATTCAGGAGACTGATAAAAAGATAATCAAAGCTACAGAAGTGATCAACTAATCAGAAAGCAGAAAAAACCCAAAACAGTATCTCACATAAATTTTTACGCTCTTGCATAAACCTTCATCACAAAAATTATTCCACTTTATCCATTGGACAATATTCTATAACTAAACCTAATCAACAGAGCAAAATTTTTCAGAATCAAATCCAAATGCAAGTATTAGTGTAGTACAGGCAAATGTTTATACTACGTGTTCCTTGCAGTTAGAGTCAGTTTATGTTTACTGAAATGTTTCACCCTGAGCACCACAACTGGAAAACTCTGAATCCTTTCATTTCCCTAACTCTGATTTTACAGGAACAGTGCCAGTTCACTTTAACCTTTATGGACAGCATTTTTCTAGCATGTGGCTAAAATATACCCGTGAACAAATCTGAAAACCTTGCAAATAAAAGAGATTTCCACAGATTACTACATTTCTATTCTGCTATAATTAATTATGAGAATAGGGATTCTTCTTTGGTTAATGAACACCATCTGCTAACCAGACAGGCAGTAATATGGAAAGATCTATAAATCATCCCTTGCACAATCTTCAATGAATACGTAGATTTTAGTCAGAGGAAAGCAAAACCACTAAATATATGTTTCCTAAGCTTTCTATTTGTTGTCTGATTTCCTAGCAACTAACACCAAAGTAGGTAGTTGTTTTAGGTTGTTTTAAGGGAATTCCAGGACCTTTACACTACTAAAAAAGTATCTCCCCTTCTTTTTTTTCCTCAGTTTAACTGCAGGGCTGAAATATCCAAATTACTGCATGGAGGTCAGCACAAATTGGGCATATGCTGTATGCAGTTCAGCTGCAAGAAACTTTTCCACAGTGCAGCTGTCTGCATATCTATCCACATAGAGCAAGACCATATATTTCTGGGCTGAGAATGTTTCACTAGGAACACAATAATGATTTGGGATTTTTCACTATTATTTCAGTGAGAGCTGAAGTCATACAGCAATTTATGAGTTCTGCTTCTGCATTTTTATGTACCCCTAAAGATCACATTTTTTTACTTTGCTGCCATAAACAGCACAAGTTCCATTTATTTGAATAGAAGCAAAATCTTATCTGATGTTTGCAGGGAAATATAAACATTGGGAGAGTTGGGAGAAGGTTTATATTCATGTAACGAATCGAAGTTTTTTAAGCATTTCAGAAAGTTATTCTGTCATTATTTTTGTTTTCTTATTTTAGTGTTGTAATGTAGCAAGTGAGTTTAAAGGTAGGAACACTTTTTTTAATCTCCTAAGTATTTCTGTAAATATTTTGTTAAAATCTACTAACATCTAGATTTTCAGAAAAGCACAACAGAAATGATTCTTACCTCATCCATATGAGGAAACGTAATATATAGTCTTTCTGCCAGCTGGCCAGAGGTTCAGAGATTGTGCTTCTGCTCTGATGTGGAGTTTTCTACTGGCATATGCACTTTAGTCAAAACAATCCAGATGTGAAGTTCACATATTTGCAAAGATCAGTGAGGTCTTTTTTCAGCTATTTGTCAGTGAATACTTAGGCATAAACTCAAGCAATTCCGATCTGTTTGCAAACAATTAGTAAATGATTGGCAATGTGAGTTCCACACATTCATTATAAGAAATGAATCACACAGACCTAAACTTTACCACCATTTTATTGGAGCACTTAGGAAGAATCACTTCATTTTAACAAAAAGCCTTTTCTGGGAACATTTGTAGTTGGAAGAAAATAAATGGGACTTTAAAAACAGTTTGACCTTCTTACTCATGTGCTTCACATACCTCATCCAGAGAATATTGATTGAGCTAAGAGAAAATATAAACCTCTCTGGAGAGGGCATGTGAGTAATCTGAATGCTACCTGCAATTCACAAGGAAGAAAGGTCTGTGTCTCAAAGCACTGCACACAAGCTTTCCACTCATCTGAGCCATTTCGGGCTTAAATAAAAAACATGTCTTTTGTGGCTATCAGGAAACTGTTAGTAGGAGAAGCTGAGTCATAACTGCCTGTTTAGTTTTAAAATGTTCCCAGCTTTCTTCAGGCGGAGATAAACAGCGATTGGCTTTGTTCTCGCCCGCTGAAACTCCCCTGCCTCCCTGTTCCCACCCCCTCAGGAGCAGAGACATAAAGTCTGTTGGTTGAAAAATCATTCTGTTTCCCCAGCTGGCAAAGCGGCTTTTTCCTCCTGAAATCTGTCCTAAGTAGCTGCATAATTCCAGCTGCTGAGGGGAAAGAAAGCAACTCACCTGGAAGTTCCACTGTACAGCTCCTCTGCCACCGACACCTTTCTTTCTCCAGTTATAAAACCTCAACAACCTGGTTTCTTTTAAGGAAAATTAGGCCATCTTCTAATGGCACTGGGGAAAAAAAGGGGTTGTGAGTTACACTGAGCTTTCTTCCTCTCCATCTCTCTGATGAAATGTTCATGGATATCAAAGTTTCAGGCATTTAACATTTATCAGTGCTGGCACGCCTCAGAGAAGGAAGCGCACTACCTTGTTCTGTGTCTCTCCATAGGGACTGAAGGCACAATTGGTTTGAAATACACTTTAAAGCTTCTTTAGCTCCTAGACTGAGACACCAGTAGCTCGACAATTTAACTTTGTTGCTGCAGGGCAAGCCACATCAGGCTGCAGTGAGGTGGAGAAAAGGAGAAGAACTAAGCCTGTGTCAATTCACCCATGAGGTCCAAGTCAGCTGTGTAAAGATGTTCCTGGGTTATAGCTAACTATTGTTCAACTGTGAGACCTATTCTGTTTAAAAAGGTGGTTTTCCAGCGAGTACAGGCTGATGGACTGACAGAGATCAGTGTTACATTGCTGGCATGGCTGGAGTCTTCCTCACACCTGTATTTAGACACCTCTTTTTTAGCTTAAAATAGCTTCTTATTACTTTGCTCCCTCTCAAACCTGCTGTTCTTTCCCCTCATAGATTTTTATTTTGTAGTCCTATAGCCAACTGTGACAAAGTCAAACTCAAGTTTTCGGTGAGGAGCTGAAAGACCCCACGATAAAGATGGTGGCAAATGCTTCTGGGACTTAGCAGCCACAAGTTTGCTAAGGAGGGTGTTAAGGAAAATATTTGCATTTAATTGAAGATCTTGATCTATGGCTTCCTTAAAAAAAAAACAACAGCGTTAAGCAGAGCAATGACCAAAGATACCTTGTTCAAGTTGCAAATTATTCTTAGACTTAGTAAAAATTAGATGAGTTTTGCATATCTGTGTGAATTAATTGAGCATGTCAAAGGGGTATTTTATTTGTTTTATGTTATAAAATATGTCCTGTTAATAACAGTTCTGATACAGATGCTATTTATCACCTCTGACATACTGCAGTATTTGCCTCTGGACATATAGAGCTCATGGTTTGTTAGATGGCTTTAATTATTTTGGGGCTTTTTTTCATGTGACAGAACCTTCCCTCTGGAGATTAAGCCAAAGAGATTGGTGGAGTGTGGGCATTACTTACAAAGCTCAAGTGACCCTATAAAAGCTGTGTAAGCAAAAGATAGTGCCTAAATGAAACACTTTGGGGCTTGTAATTTAGAGAAGAAAAAAATGCTGCTGCAAAGCAGAGCAACACACTTGTAAAACCAGATCAAACACAAAATTCCCTTACTTTCTGCATGTGACAGATACACAGCAGCTCCTATTGGCTTCTCTAAAGGTGAAGTTTTGCCATGAATGTTGCTGATCTAAGTCTCCCCTGACACTGGGAGAGCTGCTGTGCTTTCCCACCCTGCTGATGCCTGCACTTGGGGACTGAGTCAGGGATAGCATCTTCAGGAGGCTAGTGCTGCTCTTACAATGTCTCCATAAAGCAGTGGTGAAACTGTAGTCTCAGATGTTCAGCTGCTTTGTGCTGTCAAATCAGGGCCTGCATTTGATCCATTGTTTTGCTGCTTTTTTTTTTCAATTCTATCTCATAATATGCAAGAACTTAGTCACCCAAGGGGCTGGAGAGTGATGTTTAGGGCAGTAATTTCTTGTCTGAAAAGAAAAATATGTAACTTTTCAAACATGGCTTGTCTTACAATTGCGCAGTTCCAATTGAATTTAAAAAAAAAGAACTCACCAAGTATGAGAAAGCCATTTTATCCACTGTGACTTGGCAGCTTGTAATCACACTCAGTAGGCTGAGGGAAATTGTATTGTCTTGAATTTTATGATTTCTAAAGCAGTGGGAAATGGCATTTTTACAACAATAGGAAGCCCTCCCCACGATAACTTAACTTGTGTATTAGTTGACCTAAGAGCTGAGGATGGATCTGATTCAACTTTCTAGAACTGATCAAGTTTGAGGCTAATACAAAAAAAATGTTGCTTCTTGTGCTCTGTGTCTCAGTTTGTTCAGCTGTCAAAGCAGATGCTGAGGTATGGTACCAAACACACCAAAACAGGAGGCAAAGTACTTACTGCACAGGCAGCACAAACAGGTCCAGCCTGCCATTCTTTTCCTGGATTCCCTGTGATAGATCAGACCCTCCAGCCCAGAATACACATTTGTCTATGGAATGAGTGCTATTACCTGTCCTTATTCCAGAGCCCTCACTGACAGGCTGCTTTCC
This sequence comes from Cephalopterus ornatus, assembly GCA_013396775.1. NCBI lineage: Eukaryota > Metazoa > Chordata > Aves > Passeriformes > Cotingidae > Cephalopterus > Cephalopterus ornatus. The sequence goes on along the minus strand of VZRE01015809.1, from coordinate 92,469 downwards.
TGTGTTGTCAGGCTGTGGAGGAGAACTCTCTGGCCCTTCTGGTTCATTTCACAGCCCTGGCTACCCCAGCAGATACCCAAGCAACAGGGAATGCATCTGGTACATCCACACAGCGCCTGCCAGCAGCATTCAACTCACCATTCAGGAATTCGACATTGAATATCACCCAAACTGCAGCTATGATGTTTTGGAGGTAAGAGCATTAGATTTACTCCTCTGAAATACACAAGTTACATGGATTTCTGTCTGGAACAGATAATCTCAAGAACAGCAGGAACAGAACAAACAATTCTACTGTGGTTAGTTAAGTTTCACAAGTATTGTCACAGAAGCCACGATGCTCTTATTATTTCTTGCTTTTATTATTTTGGTGTCTGTATATCATAATTAATAATGATGCTAGGCACTGTACCTTTCCTAAGAAGAGACAAAACTGTTTTGAAAAACTCAGTCTTAAAAAGTCCATCTTTTTCAAAGAACTAAGTATAGAATGCTATGCCATGGAGAAAATTTCTGATGTAAAGGAAGATAATGGATCACTGTGGGATACCTAAGGTGTAGGACCTTCCAAAGAAAATGGTAATATGTATAACTCTGAGTGATGAAATCTATGAAGAATCTTTGTACTCAGAAAAAAAGAGTAAAAGAAGAGGCAGTGTCCTAGTCATGTTATGGTGGTGGAACAAGGAGAAAATGTATTTTTCTAAGGCTGCACTGAACTGTAAGGGCCCCATAAGACTGGATGACCTTGTTATGTATGACATCTTTTTGCTCATGCTGGGAAGCAGCCAGGTGACCAATCTCAACTAATAGAATTGAATAGACTTCCAGTACAAGAGGAAGGGATAGGAAGTAATTTCAGGAAGAAATTCTTTAGAATTACAGACTTTCTAGATCATTCTCACTAGAGACATTTGAGATCACTAATGCAAACAGAGTTGTTAGGAGTTTCGTAGATGTTAATACATGGGTGAAATTTTAATGTTTTTATAATGAACACAAAAGATTGATTAAGAGATCATGTACCATTCTTTCTTCTGCTCTTTTCCTGAATGATATGATGTGTCACCAGCATAGAGTTAGACAGCTTTCTGGCCAGCACCCACACCTACTCACTGCTGCCCATTCCCACATTAGTAGCTTTGATTTCTCCAGCCTATGTTACTTAGTGCACACTAATCGACATTGTTCCTGGAAAACTTAACCCTCATCCTAAAGCAGGTCCTGAATATACAGTTTCCAGATAGATAGATGGATGGATAGATAGATAGATGATAGCTAAACATCTGTATGAGTAAAGAGATGTGTAACTTAACTCCAGCTTTCTGGCTTTAAACAGGCTTCTCTATCTTAGCAATGCAGTGGAAGTCTTGACCAAATGGACACTGTGCTTTGAGTATCCTATTGACTTCGGGACTTCTGTAGGATGTGAGTGTAAGGAAGTTGTTCCATGAATTCTCTATCAATAGCATTGGCAAGTATGACTGTATGTCACATTGCTGACACCAGGGACTGAGAGTAGGTGACCTATATTTTCTAGTTTGTGTACTGATGAAGTCTGTTGTATTGCATCTTCATTGTTGTTTGTTCCCAAAATTATTAAATTGAGGTTAATCTACCTGTAGGCTTCAGTTATGTCTCTGTTGACCAGAGAAATCCATTAAACGGCAATCTAAGTCTGCTGTGGATGACCACTTCTTGAATAGTCCCAGAACAATGCCTACATCTGCAGATGGTCATCTAGGAGCTATCATGATTCAGTAAGAGTACAGATGGCTGGCAACCATCTGTTTGACAACTCTTTAGCTGGGGAGGAAGGGCTGGCCTAAAACCAATTGGGTGCATTGCCAGACACAAACTGCTTAAAGAAGCTGTTTAAGAGGATCCTACAGTCTTCTGCTCTGTGTCCCTGAGCAAGGTATTCGCCTTACGTTTTGAAGCCTAGTTGCTATGCTTTCCTTCTTTCCATCCTTACTCATTCATCTGCACAGACACCCACCTAGCTGTTTGAGCTCCTCTGCCTTCCTGCCCTCAGAATTGGCATACCTCTGAGTTATTTGTCTCCTGACCTTGGTTCATACAGTTCCCAACACCTGTCTCTGATCTGCTGACAGATAACCTAACATAAATCAGCTTACCGGGGAAAATTGGTTCATGCCTTAGTGCAAGATCAAAGGTCCTGCCTGGCAGTGTAGAGCTTCCCCTGCCAAACTGCAGGCACTTGGTACCTTTCCACATACATATTTTCTTGCTTTTGTTATAAAATTACACATTCACAGCGGGATTGATGTAGTCTGCACAGAACAAATGATGACTCAGATTTAGTGGGGGAAAAAAGAACATGGTTAACCTTTTTCAGAAGCTGCTTTATCTTGTCATCTTCTTTCATTTAGTTGTCTACATAGGTCCAAGCTGAAAACCACACACACATGTTTGCAAAGTGTTAGAAAAAAAAAGGTTCCTGATGTGCTTTTGATACAGTGTGTTTCAGTGATCACTAAGGTTCCAAATGTCTTTCAGTCTCACATTATCTTCCCAAGAGTATCCTGTCTGCCAGTTCTTTGGGTTTGGAAGTCTGATTTTTCTCATAGCTATTGTTCCAATTTCACTTTTTCCTTATCTCTGAGTAGTGAGCTCTACCGCTTCTGATTTCTTTCAAGTCAAACAACTTTCCAGTTGTAATAGGAAGTCAAAATCAGTACTAAAGTAGCTCTGCAGTCTGCTGTCCCTCCATGTCCCATTAACTCTCTCTACCCGAAATAAGCCATCTTGTAATAAATATTTTCCAGTAATCACAAAACTTGCTCTTATGGATGCATTTAGCTTTTAGTTAGAAACACCCTCATCCCTTTGAGCCAGCAGAGAATTGTACAAGAATTCTAACAGATCTTTCCCATTGCAGCTGATTTGCTAACTTCATTTTCATACCATAGCGTCTTGAACATGTTTGTCTTGCACATTTGTCTGAAGCATACTTGTTTTTGTAAAATGCAGCATCTCTCCCTTCTCTTTCCTTTGACAATGCCTCTTAAACAAGCTGTCCTTTCCACATCAGTATCCCAGGACTGCAGTATGTTTCACCAAGACTGGTGAATACTTTTTTTTATGTGAAAACCTCAAGTTATCCCCATGGCTCAAGTGATTCACATCTTTCCCCCTGTTTCTTTTATGACACTGTTGCACCCTGTCTTTTTTTCTTCCTCATCAAATTCCGTTCCTTTTATAAACATCCAGAAGCAAATTTTAAGTTGTTCATAAGGATGTTTTCTAGAAATGTTTCATGGAAATAGAAGTCATTATTTTGGACACAATGAAAGAGTTAAAATAATTTTTGTAATGGCTTCTATTGAAAAAACATATGTAGAGGAAAATGACCATGTCTGCTTTGTTAAATTATGACACCTTCTCCTTAGTACAGACCAGATTGTTATAAATATGTCTGCCTCAGCAAGATGTAGCTCTGAGCTGAAAACGAATGAACGCTGTCAATCTATTGCACTTACAAATCTTTATTAAATGCTCAGGTATTCTCATTTAAATATAAAGAAACATCAAGTATTACCAAAGTTCTTGTTTCTCTGTCAAAACCCCTCTCTCTCTTTGCTGGAAGTTATATCTGAACAGGGATCAGTGTTATTCCCAGAAAATCTTTGTCATGAGGGTGACCAGCCACATAAAAACAGCTCTCTGTTGCTCATAACTCTGGAATGCTGACTGTTAACAATAAATGGAGCTAACGGGGCAGAAGCAAATGATAAGAACAGATTAAAACCATGGGCTTTATGTCAGTGTCCTGCAGCCCTGATATGTCATCCAATACCACTTTATCTCTGGATCAGGTACTCTGGTCAGACTAACTGGTTTTGTTTTTATTTTTATTTTTTTTCAGCTCAGACATCCTATGACTCTTTGTGCACCACACCCTTGAATTCATTCTTTCCATCCATTCTCTTTTTCTTCTCTTTTTTTCATGTGGTAACTATTGGTTTTCCTCTTTGGAGCCAAATATAATATTTTATATTTTTTTGTCATGGAAACATGAATTTGTTTTTGTTCCAACCCTTGTGAAAGCATCTGATTAATTGAACTGGCCTAAAGGAGAAAAGAAAATACATTTCTAACTGCAAACAGCATGCCTCTGACTGCTTTTTATTTTGAAACTGTGCAGAAAGCTGTTGCTGAACAGTTAACAATGTAAACGAGACCCACAAACCTCAGATTTCCATCAATATTTCTTCCCCATCCTTAATTCTTTCCCAACAGGTCAATTCTAAGTGTTCAGCTCAGGCCAAGTTAATTTCTGAGGTAATGCTACAGAAATCAGCAGGGTTTATGTCAGAGCTGGGTTTGGTTCCCTTGTCCGTTGTGTGCAGATGGCCCCACGGAGCACCAGGGATGATGTGAGAGGCTGATCCGTGAGGCTTATTAGATGCATATTAGAAACTCCTGCTGTTTCCTCTGCCACATAGCTTCCCGAGGCTGGTTTAGATGATTAAGAGCATGTGTTCCAGCTAGGTCACATGCTGTGGCTCTGACTTAGGGAATATACCATGAACACATTTTAAAAATCACATTTTGAACAGACTTCTGAGAAATGCAGCTGTCACTGGGCCTCACAAGCAGCCAAGCAGTAAGATTTTTCTGAAGACACTGAGCTTCCAGCAGACAAACAGGCTTCTTCCTCAGACTGTGACAGCTTCATTACAGATTCTGAATCCGAGCTGTGATTTCATCCATACTGACTTCTCTTGAATGCTCTGAGACGATCGATTGGACAGAGGAGCCATTATCTATTCAAGTCAGGCAGCCTCCCTGCAGAATGCAAAAAAGTGCTGTCCCAGTCAAAATAAAAATGTTTATGTTACTAAGGCTGTGTTATCAGCCACCTAAGCAAAATGCAGTCTTTTGAACATTGAACAGACTATGATGTTTATAAAAAAATCCATTCCTTATTTCTTCTGGGGATGCAAGCTTCAGTTTCTGAGATCTCACATTAACCTATAGTCACTGAATATTTTTTCCGGTTAAAAAACAAATTTTTTCTCTTAAATCTCTAACATCATAGCAGTGTCAGGCCCTGAGGGCAGTTAGTGGGCATACAGTTAACCAAATTATGTAACAATGCACTACAGTCAGCCTTGGAGGTAGGGGGACTAGCTCAGCTCTTTGTTAGACTTACTCAGATATTTAGCTTGTACAGAACCCAAACTTCTCCTGGGGATAAAAAGTATCTGACAGAGCTTATTAAAATATTGAGTTTTCCCTCATCTAGAAGTGATCAGGGGAAAAAAAGTTACACAGAAAGCTGTTTCTTACAGTACTGTACTTTTAGAGAGATTAATGGATTGCTTCTTTTGACCTTTTTGATGTTTACCAGACTAACAAAATATTGGAGCAGACTTGAGATGCTATTGGTTGGAAAATTCTGATGGGTTTTGTTGCCTTATCTTCCTGTTCTCTGCTTTTTGAGGGTTTTTTTTTTTGGGTGGTTTTTTTTTTGTTTGTTTGTTTGGGGTTTTTTGTTTTGGGTTGGGTGGTGGGGTTTTTTTGTTAGAACTTGCTGTTCTCTAGTTTAGGATTTATACATAATATATGCTTATACAATGAGAATCTTTCCATTACTAGTTCAGTTGCTGAAAGATAGCAGCACACTTAATGTGGTGTATCTCTTTCCTAGTTTTCACATTTGAGGTTACTGTCAAGCTGCCTTTTGCAGCTGCTGCCCTACCAGGGACACACAAATGGAAGGTGGTAGACTCTTAGTACCAGGTGGCATCTTATTAGCATGCAGGAAGCTAAGAAAATTCAATCATTGAGGGCTCTTAGCACCAAAATCACATCTGGATTTGGAAATTGCATTGAGCATGTGTGTTTTCTTCTGCTTTGAGGCAGAAGACTGGGGAAGCTGAGCCAGTTTCTCTAGTTATAAATGGGCTCAAACTGAAATCCTACATCCCTTCTTGGAAAACAAGAAACAGAATTAACAGTGCTTCAGCACTGCCACCTCATTCACTTCATTTGGTTTAAAAATGCATTATAAGTACACAATACTCCTGGTGATGCTTAAGATAGAGGTGGTTTTCTGGTTTATAACTGGCTGAGGCACACTCTTCTGAGTAGGAAATAATTACTCTTTGAAGTCAAAACTTGTCTTCTGTGGCAAATATATATGATATATATCCTTGCTTCCAAAGAGTATTATTAAAATGTAGTTTACTTGACCAAAATCCCATTGTTTGGATGTTTATGCTGCCCTTGAAGTCAATAAAATTGCAATTTTTTTTGCTTTATCAGAAGGAATGATGAAATCTAGCCCCAATTTAATAATCGTCCTTAGTAATGTCTCTAAACATCAATGGTGCAAAACATCAGCACAGATTCCGGTAAAGGGAAGCAGTTTGTTTGCACAAGCATGCAAAAAAAATCTGTGTTTATATGCCCACAGAAACAAGGTGCTAATCCTGAAGGTAAGGAGAAGAGGAATGTAGCCCAGTCTCCAAACAGAAACTTCTATTTAATGCAAGACTGTTCCGAAATCATGTAGAATTTCATACTTGGTTCAGTCAGGTGGTTCAGATACCAAGTAAACCTGCAGAGAAAATAACTCTTGTCTGCTTTACATTTAAAAATGTGTAATCACTTTCAATACTTATAGATTGGGTTGTTTTTTTCCTTCTAGCTAAACAGTTTTCATGTACTCTGTGTGGCAAACGGTCTCTTTGGAAAACTTTGACAGTATTTCTTCCATTTCTAGGTCTATGGTGGCCCAGATTTCCTCTCTCCTAGGCTGGCCCAGCTGTGTGTTTCAAGATCAGCACAGAACCCACTGCGAGTCTCTACCACTGGCAATTCAGCCATTGTCCGTTTCAAGACAGATGCAGAAGTGACAGGGAGAGGTTTTAATGCCTCCTGGCAAGAAAATCCAGGTGGTGAGTATACTGATTAATATCATGACAAATTCAGGAAGTCAGAGAATCGAGGATCAGCCATGCAGGCACTTAGTCAAACAGCATAGGACTGAAAGCTGAAGCAGAATGTGGGTGTTACTAGATTTGGTAACACTAGGAAATGGTGAAAAACACACGGAGGAAAAAATTGTTTAACTAGCTGAAATCTAGGCCTATTTGTGTATTTTTTGTGGGTTTCTTCTCTACAAAATTAGTCAAGATAATCCTGTAATCAAAAAAAGACTATTGCATACTACCAGTTTTTCCCACCCACCTACCCATACAGAGTCCTTTATTAGCTGAATGATGTTTTTGGTTTTAAACAGTAAAGTGAAAAATATCTGAGAGTGTGGCTTAACTTGGTGAACTCAGTGGACTCCAAAAATATTTGGAGTGATTAGTAAATACTTGAACTCTATAAGGTTCATCCACACCCCATGTGATTGTTTGTTCATAGCCTTACTGGTAATCAGTAAAAGAGACATGCTTAAAAGATTCAACCACATGTCTCTACATGGGAGTTCTTATGAAAAGACCAATTATCGGAAAATAATTGCAGTGAAAAGTGAGGAGAGGCAGATTTTAATTCTTGAAGTTTTGCTTGATTAAGCACACTGATTCATTAATTTGTCAAGGTTTATACTTCTCCTCTCTCACAAGTTTTATGAGAAAGGCACAAGATTTTTTTTTTTGAATAAAAGTACTCTACAATAGTCCTTTGAATTAATCCCCTTCCAAGATCTGGCAGCTTATTTTTTCTACTTAGGCCCCCTGAAGCTTTCTCATCCCTTTACAACGTCTTGCCTGTTGTACTTCAACCCCCCTCTAGCCTCTAAAATACCCACTCACTAGAACACAAGAACAGTATAGTTTTTTTATCCTTCCAGCAGGCTGCCTCCATCTACAGCAATCCTAATATCTTTCCCTCTCCCTCCTCTATCCCTTTACAAGATATAAAAGTCAATTTGTTTGTGTTAGTTCTGTTGAAAGCTCTGGTACTTCCAAACAGGACAGATCCATCATTCCAGGTTATTTAGATATTCATGAGCACCTGAGCTGAAATATCAGAAATATCTGAGGGTGGAATCCTCAGTAAACTGTCAGCTTCATGGGTACAGAAGTAGAAACTTGAGGCTTGCAATTGCTCTTCTGCCCATGAGCAGTGACGAGCTCCCAGCTGTCTTGGTGTAGAAGCAGTTTTCTCACTCTGTGCTCAGCTAGGAAAAGTCATTGCTTTCTCAGTATGGTGTTCATATGAACGGTATTTTGGATTGCTTTTGCAGTATCCAGGGTAAAGGAATACCAGCACTAATGCTTCAGCCTTTGCAATATCTACTCCCAGCCTAGGGCTAGAAAGAAACTACTCACAGCATTGTTGTTGCATATTCAACTATAATGATAATATTATACTTTCCTGACAGTAATTTCCCTTGATTTTTGTTGCAGCCAGAACACTTCAACAGTTATAGCACTCATCTTACAAAAGATTGATGTAGAAAATATAAAGAAGGAGGTGTTAGTTTAAAAATAGAGGTGAATTCTTGCTAAGCATAAAAGAGAAGAGCTTGTGATTAAAATTGATCATGTCTTTTTCAGGTTGTGGTGGTGTTTTCCAAGCTACCAGTGGGGAAATCCATTCTCCAAACTATCCTCAGCCTTATAATAACAACACAGATTGTTCTTGGGTTATCCAAGTTGACTACAGCCACAGAGTGCTATTGAATTTCACGGATTTTGACATTGAAAATCACCATTCGTGTAACTATGACAGTGTTGAAGTAAGTAACAAAAGACATTTTAAAAGGTTCCCTAATGAGTCTGGTGAAATGCTTGCAAAATAACCTAATACATAGTCTGCTGTTATTATGACACCCTTTCCCATTCATGGTGCAGTTTACCACAGCTTGTTCCAAGCCATAGGATGAATTGCCGACATATATAACAGATTGCCCATACTCTGTTACAAACTCAGGAGGGAGGGAGGTCTACATCCAGAGGGAATTGTGGCTGGCTGGTTTTCTTTACTTACGCACCGTGTATTCAGGTGCTCCTCAGCTGTCTGTTTAATTGCTTCATTAGAGCCACTGCTCTCTTTAAAGCTTCCCATAGCTGTCGGTTTGTGAGTTTTTGTTGATGCTACAGAAATTCAAATTGCTGCTCAATCAGTGCACAACAATGAAGAACTCTCCCCATCTCCACCTGGCCTTTTGGGAGCAGAGACATGAAATCCTGACCTTTGATGTCAGATTGCACTTCACTCAGTACAAAGGCATGTGTGAATCAGTACTAGTCGGATAAAGCACAGTGGCTGTAGCCCAAAATCCAGCTTTCCTCTCCTTGATAAACTGTCATTCACAGAGAACTCAATTTGGCAGGAACTGAGACTCTTTTGAAAACAGCATCAGTCTTAACAACATTGTCTCGTAAAGCTTTTTTGTATTGCACCAGAAAAAAAAAGGAAATGTGTCCCCATTTTGCTGAGCAGAACTGAAGATTTCATTTGACCACAAAGCATCTTTGTACAATGACTGTTCTTCCTTTTTTTTCTGGTTATGAAGCATAGGGATATATGATTATGTATTTTTATTTACATTATTAACTACATCAGGGGACCATTGAGAGGGAATTTTCAAGTCTTCTATGCTATCACACAGGAGTAGAAAATCAAAGTGCCTGATAGAAACATGGGCCATCTGAGATGGCAGCACTCATATTAATGCAAAAAAAAAAACCAAAAAACCAAACCATTCACCAGTTAAGGGCTAAATTCTGAAAAGGCCTGATAAACAAATTTTTTTTTTAAACCTGATGCCAATGTACCTATCTAAACACTTTGTGGAGTACTCAGCTCCATGAATTCTTTGCAGCTACAGGAACAACTCCCCTTGCCTAACACTTATGAGTGGAGTTTGCAGACCACTGCAGTGCAGTGACACCCTTTGTCCTCCAGTGCTTATAGGAGTATCTGTTTGCTTTTGCTTTTTTGGTTTTCTAGGGGTGGTGAAGGAGGGAGTTGCCCATCAGCCCCAGCTGTGCAAACACAACTGAAGCAGCAAGGTGAACAGGGAGGGAGATTTAAATTTAATGCAGGCATCAATCACTGCCCACCAAGTGGAGTGTCATTTGAAAATTGATGAGGGAGAATGCTGGTTTGAAGCCAAGAGATAATGAAGGGCTCTGAGGCTTTGGTGTATGAGGTAGTGAAGAGCTTTTCAGAGCTCATGTAGAGGAATCAGCACGAGAAAAAAGGAGTATATGAAGTTTCTTTCATTTCTAGTATGCCAATAAGGAGAACATCACTTGATAGCAACACCTAAATGTGATTTGTGTTCATCTCATTGCAAAGACTCGTTATATGCCTCACACATAGGAAAACAGAGTGAGGGAACAGAGAGGGACTGAAAAGGTATAAGATGTCTGACTATGAATGATTTAGGAATTGCACTCCAAAAGCTGTGTAAATGGAAAATACTGGCAGCTAAGGAAGCAAGTGGGTTGTTTTTCTCTCCCTAATGTAGGAACAACTACCATGTATGAGTAACACAGTGGTTCCACCCTTTTATTTTTCTTCAATTTTGACTTATCTTTATGGATTTTATCTGCTCTGTGAGTTCTCTCAGGGCTTCCCTACGCCCCTGAGCGTACCAACGGTCTTTTCCTTCATCCTTCCCCTTCTAGATCCACTGATTTTTCCCTGTGTTATGACTCAACATTATTTTTTTTTAATATTTCTATGATAAATTCTCTTCTATGGAGAACACATGAAAATGTATTTTTTTTCCTCTAAGGTCTTCCACTGCACGTGTTATGTGAGCAAAATGGAGGAAAGGAAAATACTTGTGTCTGCTGCTTTTTGGCTATGCTGCAACTCCAAAAAGCCCAGTGCATTTTTTAGTTCTGCCTAGTGATTTCCCATGTGAATCTGAGCATAGATTTAGGTTCAGCCATATGAATTCTGAGCGCCTGATGGTAACCCATGGGGTAACTGCCCTGAGCTCCCTCTGGAGCCAGTGGAAGGAGTGCACAGGGAGAACATTCTTCGTTTGCTTAGCTGCCTAAATTTTGTTGATTCCTCTGTTTCTGTGCCCCAGTTGTGTACCTTATTTATTCGAAGAACAGATGAGCACCTCTTCATCTGCTAAATAAGGATCTCAAATATAACTCAGTAATATCCAGTAGAAAGCATAAGATCTTTGAGAAGACTCTTTTGCTGTCGCTGTCACCATATATAAGGAATAAATTTTTAATTCCTCTCTGTGTACTAGCCCATTTCTATTTGGAGAGTGTGTCCCACAACAGACAAATTTCTTTCTTTGAAGGAAAATAAAGGGAAAGAAATAGTGAGTGCACTAGTTGCTGTGTTTTTGGCCATGTCTAAACAGTAATGTATCTGATGCTGTGCCAGGAGTGCAGGTCAGCAAGAGTTTCAAGTATTTGGGGATTGAGGAGGATGTGGCTCAGAAGGCAGTGCTTGTAGCACAAGGTCCTGAGAAGGGGAGGAAGAAATAGTTTGTTCTGTCCAGTGACTTTGATTAAGTAATTGCTATTTTTCTTTCCTGTTGCAGTATAACAAGTAATACACAGGAGTGTAGAAATGTAAGCTTCTGGCATCTAGAGAGGAGGTATGACTGCATTTATTCCAGGTACTGGCAGAGAGAGTCTTCTGAGAGAGAACAGCTAGAAATATGTGGAGTTTTTATGGCTCAGAAGACAAAAGTTGTCCTTTTGTCATGTGTTTTTGCAAAATTCAGAACACGTTTCAAGAAAAAGGCAATGATTCACTCAGTTATGTTCATTGTGGACAGGGAGTAGAAAAGCAAATTGCTGCTATGCACAGGGAAACTGAAAACTTGGCTTTTAAGAAAGCAGATGCATAATTTTCCTTTACTCATGCCGCCACAAAAATGCATTTCTCGAATGTTTTCGAAACAAATATAAGAAACTGTAGAAAGACACAACTCTTTCCAGAACTAGTTTGTGAATATTGTGATTTCTGATCTAACTTTAAGCCTGAAATTGTCCCTATAAAATAGTTCAAATTAATAAATAACAGTTGAACGGAAATGATGCAGCCATAAAATACCCATGTGTTCCTGTTCCTGCTTAACTTGTAGCTGTTGTAACTTCTAAGAGTTGCTGCTGTATCCCACTAATGCTTATGCTGTAAGGTTGCCAGAGACAGATTTGTAGCAAGTGAAAAGATGGGAATCACTCCTGGAGCTTCTCAAAGAGGAGGCAGTACTATTCTTCAAGCAAGATGCCCAGAAACAGCAAATGCACTTGATGTAGAAAACATTCCTCTGACTTCATGCTCTTCTCCTAGTATTACCAAAGAAAGACTTCTTTATTCCAGAAAGCTCTTGGAATGAAATGCCTACTTAGTCGCTTATGTTGCTCGTCCTTAATGTCTTAATGAGTGAGAATGCTCAGCTACTAGAGTATCACAACAGTCTGTGTATCACTGGTCATATCCTCAGCTGGGCAGAGGTGCACAGATCCATCAAAACCAGCATGTTAGGAGAACTGTAGTCAGGCCCTCTCTCTGCTTTCTCAATGCAATGCTTATTCTCAATTCTAGCATTCAGATAACATCCTCTTGCTACTGCCTAGGGAAAGACTAGGGGTTATTATATTCCTAAGGGTTATTTTGTTAGTCACTACTTTTTTTTTTTTCACATTCCATGGTCTGTGGTTTTTAACTTCAGGCAGTCTGACTTATATACAGAACATGTGCAGAGGAAGAATAAACACTGCACACTATGTATTAAAGGAGTGATTGTGGCAGGATGCCAAGAGAGAAGAAAAAGTTGAATGAATGGATATTTTTGGGTCTCTTTACCAGGTACTCATTTTTACAAGCATTACAGAACTTCATACTCTGTCATAAGGTCTCTCACAGCTCTCTAGTGTTCACAGAATCACAGGCAAATGTTTAATTCATGAGTACAGCATTGACTATGTTGGGTATGTCAGTGGATTAAGCAGAAGTTTTGTCCTTTGTTTCTCAGCTCTGAGGTTTTATTTGAGAGAGGTAACTTTTCTCCCACCTACTGTTTTTATATTTTTTTTCAATAATGTGCTTAAAGGCCTTTGAATACTGGAGGCAGAAACATCACCTTGTGTTACACAGTCTTGTTTGAAATCTCTAATTCTTTGGTGCTGCCTTGCACAGACTTGCTGGAATTCGAGGCACTTTGAAGTAAAAGAAGACAATCTCAATAAGAAGTACATATCTTCTAATCTGATGGCATTATTTTGGTTAAAGAGGGGTTTTATGTAGCTTTTAACATCCTGGCACCTGAGTATCTTCCAGTACTTCTATCCATATTTTAATCCAAATTTTTCTTCAACTGAGTCATATTAAATGTTAAATTAAAGGTTATATTAAATGATGTGCCTGTGGCAGTGCAGGATGTTAAAGCTGAAACAGGAACTGAATTCAACTGCTGTTGCTGCCCAGTAAGTAGCCCAAAGGCTCTTCCTCTGTGGGTAGTGCAACTGTGCTGGGGGCTCCAGCACTTATCACTTCTGAAACCAGACACCAGAGCTCTGAGACTGGCCCATGGCTCCAAATACAGAAGCAACACTAGTGGGAGATTCTGAGACTGTGGCCATTTTCCTCTCTCTCTGGTTTCTTTTCTTATAATTTTGATGCTGCTTAAGCTATAAACTCATTGGTTCTAACTTCTCTGTCCTTTTCTTCCTGATTGTGAAACAGAGGAAGGAAGCAAAATTAACAGCAGTAGTGGAAAAACAAAAAAGAGAAGGAAGGCATTTGTGGTAAAATTAAAAGTGAAGTTTTGTAAACCCATCTTTACTTTCTTCCTCCCCTCTACTTAAATAGCACTTCATGCGTATGTGTGTAATTCAGCACCCTAAAGGTATGATAAAACACAGATATACGGACTCTGATCCTTGATGTTGAGTGCATGTATGTAAAAAACATAATCCTAGTGACCTTTTATCCAGTGTCAGAGCTCTCACTGGTGCACCAGTTGCATGTTAGGACTAGTTTAAAAGTCTTTACTGAGGCAAGATGTAGAGTTTAACTGAATAAAAGCTACGTGGGAACTCATGTTAGTCATTAACAGAAGACCAGTGACAGAAACTGAGGGAATGGCCTGAAGCTGTTAGGTTGGATATTAGAAAAAGGTTCTTCCCCCAGAGGGTGGTTGGACACTGGAACAGGCTCCCCAGGGAAGTGGTCACAGCACCAAGCCTGACAGAGTTCAAGAAGCATTTGGATGATACTCAGGCACATGGTGTGACTCTTGGGGATGGTTCTGTGCAGGGCCAGGAGTTGGACCCTTGTAGGTCACTTCCAACTTGGCATATTCTGTGATTCTGTGAAACAACAAATGTATGGGGGCACCTGGATTGTTCAAGGACAGATGCTTCCATACCAGATACACATTTACTTGATGCATTTCTGTTACAAAGGCCACAGTATCTGCAGACTGAAATACATGCATTTTTTGGAAATTGCCACAGAGTTAAGATAGGCAATGCACAGTTTGTTTGCACTGCCCATACCAGTGCCCATACCAGTTCGTTTGCACTACCCATACCCATACTGATCTATATCAGGATCAGAATATATGAAACATAAGAGAGAGAATGAAATAAAAGCCTTCTCAATACTGACATTGAAACCAAATACTTCATTTGATCTTTTCGTAACAGGTATTTGATGGTCCTAATAATGAAGCACCACTTCTTAGAAAACTGTGTGGAACAGAGCATCCTCCTCCTATCACATCCTCCAAGAATTTGATGTACATCCGACTGCACTCTGATACAAGCATCCAGCACAGGGGCTTCAGTGCTCGCTTTACTGAAGGTAATTTCATCGTTTACTTTAATGCATATTTATCTAATCACCACTGTGTTTGTTTCAGACACAATCTTTTAGCCCAACGGGTAAAGGGAAGTGTTGTTTCTATATACGTAGCACATCGGTGTGTATCTTTATCAGGACTGAATTTTTCCAAATTATAGATTAAAGAATTCAAAATCCTAGGATCACCTTAGATTCTTCAACTGGGAAAAATCCCCTGTACTTTTTATAGCAAGGCATCTAGAACACATCAGCTAACTCTTATTCTTTCTCCCTAGAGGGTTAGCTATCCACAACTTTCCTGAGAAAAATGTGCAACTGGCAGTTTCCACAGACCTAGTGACAAAATAACATTTTATATGTCCATCCATGCGCATGAACCTGAAAAGCTATAAAAGAATTCTATGTGGTGCTGTTGATGAAGTCCATGGATTCAGGCATGCACACCCTGCCAAACATCAACTATCCAATTTGTGGAGGACTAATTGGAGTTTTACATGGTTTCCTTTTTAATGAAAAATGACACCAGCTAGGCAGAATTTTTCATGAAATTACATACTATTTGACAACTGATGATTTTCTTTCACTTTTTTCACAATAATTTGATAAACATTTTTTTCTCCAAGATACAGCCATTTAGTTTTGTGGAGAAAATAATTTTCTTCTCAAGATTCTTTTCACTATAAATTAGTAGTTTTCCCAGAAATGTTTCTTTCTTTGAAAATGTTGTGAAAAATGTTGAAGGAGGAAGTCGCATCAATAAAAATCTCAGAAAGCCCAGTTATTGAGGTACTAGTTAGGTACCTAATTAAGCATTTCTGACTAACAGTTGTGAGAGCCTAATCTGTTAAACTTTCTCAGAACACATTTACTGGATTCAGTCCTGCACAGACCATGCCTGGTGAGCAAGTGCTCCCTGCCTAGGATGTTGGCAACCCAGCTTCCCTCTTCCTGAAAAAATCCTGTGAAGACCCATCTCCTTTTGGGTATTTTAGACAGCACAGCACAATAAATGAATCTGACTCTTTGGTACCTACCTCCTCATCCTGCTGTTTAAAGTAGTCATGTGTTAAACTCTGACCTGGGGACTTTATGATGAGCCACTGTGCTTAGAGGTGAGGCTTGGCAGCACTCAGCACTGTCAGCCAAGGTTATGCAGTCAGCCATGCTCTTGCACACCTGCTGCACTTCACACAATTGCAGTCTTGCTGACACAGCTCACACGAGGATTCTGCCAATGCAATGTGGTGCCATCCTTGGGTGTTGGAAGGTTGTGGAGAGTTACTTATGATTTTTTTTTTCTTCCTAGTGTCCAAAATAGGCAAATGACCAGAGAAATGAGTGTATTGCACTACTCTGAAACCAAGCTATTTTGGCCCCAAGATTGCTCTTCTGGGCTAAGAGTAGATGAAAATTGTCAGGTCTATTCTCAAGTCTGGCTTCTCTCAGATGATCAGACAGGTACAGCATGGCTGTGGATCCAGAACAAAAAAATACATCCAGTGCTGGGAGCTAATCCTTAAGTCTCTTCTTCTGATGTATTACTGTTGTGAATTTTATCCTCATTTCACATTGATGTACCAGGTTACAGTTTGTGCATTCATTGTCACTACAGAATCTAAGAAAGGTGATTTTTATATCTAAATATTTCTGTGTGTATATGATCTATGTGTTTCATTCTAAAGCGTGTGGAAGTTTCATAGAGTCAGATTCAGTTGGGGCAGCAATTTCCTCTCCTCTGTATCCTGCCAAATACCCAAACAATCAGAACTGCAGCTGGATTATTCAGGCTCAGGAACCATGTAAGTAAAAACATCTTTTATAGTTAGCTGGGATGACTAACATCCTCATCTTCTTTTCTGTAATAACAATGCAGAATTCCTCCTTTATTTCTTTAGGAAGTTCTGCATCCTGGTAGTTGGAGTGAGTGGCTTTCCTAATCTGTCACAAGTCAGATTTCACTGTAAAAGATTTAGTGTATAGAGAGGAAAACAGTTTACAACTTTGTCATCTTAGCTCATTTACTGTGACCTAAGTGGTACAATTATAAATGAGGTGTTGAATACTATGTGGAGTTGGATTCATCTGTGAGAAAATGTATGTGTATATGTTTTCTTTTATGTATAATTAAAACACTTGTATTTAGCTGACCTTATTTTGGTCTGGATTTTTCAAGCTAGAGTTGTGTTACATGAAATCTATGCTGTTAAGATTAAAAAAAGAAAAGATTAAATAATGAGAAAAGGTACAGAAGAATTTCAATTTCAAATGCAAACAAAAATATATGAATAAACTGGTCTTATGTACATAGATACGCTCTCAGCTATTCCTGATTTTACAAAGATTTATGATTGATCACAAAATACCAAATATTTTTCATCACATACTGGTATTACCTGTAGTACCCATTATTACCTTTACATTTTGTAAGTTTCCTAAAAAAATGTGTATGAGTTAAATCCTATAATAGTATCATGGTATCTGTATTTTTAATAGGAACTATTCTACTTCAGTTGTGCATCTGATATTTAGCCAGAGTTGTTAAAAATATAGAATGTTCCAATCACATTTATAAGTTTATTTTGCTAATTTATAAAATGAAAATCAATTTGCTAAAGAAAACACCAAAACACAAATCATGAGATGAGCAATACTTTTTTTATTTAGCATAGTTTCATATACAAATACAGGAAAAGGACATCGTCAAAGCTGTTCCTCACCTATACAACATTTATTTTTAAAGACAGTTTTTTCCTGGACACAGGTTGAAAACTCATACATAACTGTTGTCTCTTGAATTACATCAATATGAGAGACCAGAAGAATGCTGTAGAAGTAGTGACTTTCTCCACTTATCACCAGGACCACCACATGTCCCATGTTAGAGCTACACGTGGCTTCATTTTGCCGTCCCACAGCATTACCTACACAAGCGGCATGTGTACATTGCATTGCATAACCATCCACAATAGATTTAGCCAATGGCAAGACACAGCAGAGCTCCTGCTCTGCTTTTACTGAGAAGGCCAACAAGTCTCCTGCCCTGGCCACCCGCTGTGTTTTTCCTTTTTGCTCTGTATCCTGAGGACCTGCATTGATAGCTGTAATTGATTGACCGGACAGGACACAAAAGAGCGCAGAACACGCGTATGCAGCTGAATGCCAGTCAGTGGCACCCTGCTGGATGCAGCGCTGGCGTCCGTGTCTGTCACTGCAGCTTATTCTTGCCAATTAAGTGTGGCCTGGTGAGAAGCAAAATATTTGTGTCAAATTCAGCTTGGTCAACACAGGATAAAACTTAGTTATCATCTAAATTGTGAGATTCTTTTTGACCCACTCAAACTGCATAGGAGTTCTAAGGCCAGGACTAACTACTGTCACAGACTGGTGTCTGTGAGACAGCTTCTCTTCCGCCAGTTGTGACTTTACCTTTGTTCGTATCAGGCAAGCAAGAGCCAAATGAGAGTCAAAAACACCCTGAGTCAGAAATTCTCTTTTTCAGAATGTAGCCTGCAGTCCAAGAGTGTGGAAAATCCAATTCTGTACAAGTATAGCTGAGGGTAGTTAATGATCCTTTGACCAGTCCAATTGATGAATATGGAATGTTACAATACAATGAAAGAACTGTCTCTTTCTAAGCCTGGAGCAGGGCAGAGACAGTTCACATTTTGTCCGGATCTATGGTATAGATCGCAAAGGGACAGAAGGTCATGAATGTGTAGAAATAAGTTTTGTTTCTGAACGTGTGTAGATTTCCTATGTTGTATTTGCTGATGCTTTCAGTATATAATGAAGCTGTTCAGATACAAGGAAACTTCCATTCATGTGTATGTGTTAAATCCCATGCTTTTAATGTTGACTGTCCTAGAAGGTACTGGAAGGTAAAGCACTTTACCAGGACCTTTGCAGTAAAGATTAATACACTTCCATCAAATTCATTCAACATATCATGAAAAAAATCTACTTCAGATGTTGTGCTTTATGGGAATGGATTGACCTCAAGGGAAAAAAGAAAAGATGATACGTGTGTTTACATGTAATTATCTCTCTGTGAAATTACAAAATTCTAAGTTTTTACTCTTTTGCCAGTCAACCACGTCACACTTTCTTTCATTGACTTTGATATTGAAAACAATAGAGGAAACTGTACAACGGATTTTGTGGAGATTTTGGATGGGGATAACTACGAGGCTCCTCTGCAAGGTATTGTACCTTTCCCTTGTGTATTTCATATATAGAACCACACCCAAGGTAAGCAGGAGAAGGTTTTCTGTGTGTGGCCTCCTGCGTCATTGATTTTTCTCTGATAACAGAAGCTCCTTGGCCATGCTGGCCAGAGGAAACCAAGAATGGAGTGTTTTCAGTGTGAATGGCACAGCCCTCCCAGGCTCTGGCTCTATTTCTACTAACCTGCAGTTTGGAGTTGACTCCAGCTGCCTTTTCCTTCCTCTTCAGCTGAACAATATTGGGAACCAAGCAATTCAGTTGAAACTGAATTCCCAGTTAACTATACAAAACACACACTCATAAGCACAGTCCATGCTAAATACATGTGAAGAAAGCTGCAGATTTCTGGGAGCAGAAAACGGTTTTTCCTCAAGCCCTGGAAAGCCTGATTTTTCTGCTCTTTCCTGATTTTTTTCACAGCTTGCTTCTGACAGATCTGTTCAGAGCCATCACCAGCAAGTGGCAGGAGCAGCCTGGAGCAGCAAAATTCAGTGTCTATGCTGCCAGGAAACCATGAGAGACCCCCAGACACAGGGTGATCCTGAGTCTCCTTGCATGCCCAGGGTTGCCTCCAGTTCCTTTCTGGAAAATTCAGAATATTTGTGTCCGATTCTGTTCTCCTTTATCTACTTTTGTATATGACTCTTTGTGAAGGGTGGGGCTGCACCAATCTAAATATTTTTTAACTAAGAGCAGAATTCACTTTTTTAGTCTATCCTTGGCTTTCATTTGGCTAAAGGACTTTTCAGTACTTAAAGGGGACATTTAAGAAAGATGAGGAAAAACTTTTTAGCAGGGCCTGTTGTGATTGGACAAGGGATAATGCTTTTAAATTAAAAGAAGGTAGATTAAAACTAAATATAAGGAAAAATTTTTTTACAAGGAGGGTAGTGAAATGCTGGAACAGATTTCCCAGAGAGGTGGTAGATGCCCCATTCCTGGAAACATTCAAGGTCAGGTTGGGAGAGGCTTTGAGCAGGCTGATCTAATTGAAGATGTCCCTACTCATTGCAGGAGGGCTGGACTTGATGACCTTTAAAAGTCCCTTTCAACCCAAACTATTCTATGATTCTGTGTTACTGGATGCTTTCTTTTTGCTGTCAGATGCCTTTTTGCTAGATCATGATTCATATTCCTAACGCCCATGTTACAATCAGTTACAGGAGAACTGATCTGTTGTTTTTCACCTTTTTTTTTTTTCCACCGGAAGCCAACTGAGTGCAATGGGAACTGCTGTCAGATATATTTGATGTGTTTGGTTGTTTTGTTTTTTTTTTTTTTTTCCTGATCAGGCTGTAATTTCTGGCTAAAGGGAACACAAAGGAGCTCAATGACAGAATAGATAGTGACTAGGGTGTCTGGCTGCCGCAAGAGAGGAGCCCCGAAGAAGAGATATAAGGACTCCCTGAAACAACATCTCAACCTTGGCCATATCAATCACCACCACTGGTCTGCTCTGGCCTCCAATCGGGAGGCCTGGAGACACACTATTCACAATGCTACAATATCTTTTGAAAATACACGCAGGATCACTCTCGAGGAGAAAAGGCAACGCAGAAAGAACCGTGTCCTTTCAGTACCACCTGGGGAGCCATTCTGCTGTGCCTTTTGCAACCAGACGTGTCTATCTCGCATTGGCCTTTTTAGCCATCAGCGCGCTTGTAGCAAGCGTGGGTAGAGTCCTTCACAAATCTTCGTTCGCGAAGCCTAGCCATGATGATGATGATGATGATGGAGGGTGTCTGGAGTGCAGGCGGTCCTTCCTCTGCTACAAAAAAATTGCCACCAGAGTTGAGTTTCATGCAAATGAAAAGGAGTATTTCATTTTTGTGTAGATTGAATTGGCAACTGCCAATGTTACTCCTGTTTGTTGTCAGCATTTACTCCAAACATTAAATTAACAATAGTAATTACATGCTGAACACTCCTTGTTTTTTCCTCTCTGGCTTGTTCTCTTTCAGGCCGTTACTGTGGCACTACTATACCACATCCTATCACTTCTTTTGGTAATGCTTTGGTGGTGAACTTCGTCTCCAACAACAATGTTACTGCCAGGGGCTTCCACGCCACCTATGCTGCATCATCATCGTGTAAGTCCATATAACAGGTGTTGCTACCGTATGCCTCTAACTTTTAAGAAAAAGAGCAGATCCTTTACCCTTTGTCTTTCTGACATTCTGTTTTTTAACCCCCCTATTGCCCTTCCTCTTTTTGGCCAAGGTCTCAGCAAGTATATCAACAAGCTAAAGAACAAAGAGACAAGGAGAAATGTTTTCTTGATTAGCAAATGCTCTGGCTCTATCAAGGCTTTTTGTTATTTTTTTTTTTTTTATCTTTTCCAAGTCTCTGCTGTCTCTTTCTTTTTGCAGCCTGTGGGGGTACTTTCCACATGGACAGAGGATCTTTCAACAGCCCTGGCTATCCCGAGCCATATCCGCCCAACAGCGAGTGTGTCTGGACAATTCTCAGCTCCCCTGGCAACCGGCTCCAGCTGTCCTTCATGTAAATACATTGCCAGGGCTTATTATTCAGCCCTTTAACAAACCTGAAGGAAGGCTGCTCACTGTTTATTAGGAAGTGTAATTACCAGATGATAAAGCTGAAACATGTTTTTAGAGTAACTTGGAAAGAGAACACAGTAGGGGTTAGTGGCAGCTTGCAATCAGTATTTCCCTGTTTCAGTCATTGCTTATATTAAGGCATATACAGTGTTATATAAATAGGTGGTTTATTATTTGAGCAGGATGAGATGCTGAAGAAGCCAGTTCTCACTCATAAATAAGAAGATGAAATTTAGCATTGCTCTGCCTTTCTTTACAAAGGAAACTCCTACTATTTCCTTACTACTAGATTCACTGTAGCATTTATTATATAGCTGAGTAATATAAAGAGTCTAGATGCTCCACAGATTGTAGGGTTATGCCTTCCAGAGGGACCTTGACATGTTTGAGAGGTGGGCTGATGCAAATCTCATGAAATTAAATAACGTGAAGTGCAAGGTCCTACACCTGGGTTGGGGCAATCCTAGGCACACCTACAGGTTGGGCAGAGAAGTGATTGAGAGCAACCCTGCAGAGAAAGAGTTGGGGGTAATGGTTGATGAAAAGTTCAACATGGCCCAGCAATACGCACTCGCAGCCCAGAAACCCAACTGTGTCCTGGGCTGCATCCAAAGGAAGCGTGGCCAGCAGGTTGAGGGAGGTGATTCTCTCCCTCTACTCTGCTCTCCTGACACCCCACCTGGAGTACTGCCTGCAGTTCTGGTGCCCCCAACATAAGAAGGATGCAGAAGCCATGAAATTGAAAACCTCCCCTATGAAGACAGGCTGAGAAAGTTGGGGCTGTTCTGCCTGGAGAAGAGAAAGCAGTGTGGAGACCTCATAGCAGTCATCCAGCATCTGAAGGGAGCCTACAGGGAAGCTGGAGAGGGATGCTTTGTCAGGAACTGTAGTGACAGAACAAGGGGCAATGGCTTCAAACTGAAAGAAAGTTGATATAGATTAGATGTTAGGAAGAAATTCTTTACTGTGAGGCACTGAAACAGGTTGCCCAGAGAAGTTGTGAATGCCCCGATCCTGACAGTGCTCAAGGCTAGGTTGGATGGGGCTCTCAGCAACCTGGTCTAACAGGAGGTGTCTCTGTCCATGGCAGGGATTTGGAACTAGTTTGATCTTTACGGTCCTTTCCAGCCCAAACCATTCTATGATTCTATCTTATGATTCTAAAATGGATTATAAAGTCTTCAAAATGTCTCCATCAGTTAAAGCAGTGGAGGTATAACAGAAACCAAGAGAATATGTGAAAGAATTTTGTTTTCCCTTCAGCAAACTAGCTTTCCTTTGAAGATTCTGACAGGAAAGTCATGTGTGACCTACAGAATAATGTGGAGTCCTTTAGCAGGACCGTTAGGTTGTTCTTTACCCATGACGTGGATTTCTGAGCCTCTCCGTTTCCGGGCATCCAACAGCAGCTGCTGCCAAGAAAGACAGCACTGGCCTTTTGCAAAGCTTACCAAGAATGAGCAAGAAAAGAAAACTAACTCTGAAACCTCCATTTGCAGTTAATCAGGACAAAAGGAACATTTTCCCCGTAACATACTGCCTGCATACGGTACAACTTGTTAGACATGTGCTGATTCACTAATGCAATAAAAAGGGCATTCTATTTGTCCTTTACTCACTGAAGCAGAGAAAAAGGACTACAGCCTGAAAACATTTTCCAAAATGTTTTACAAAAGCCTGAAAATATTTTTCAAAATGCTACAGAATAATGAATAACAGCTTTTCAGAAACAAACCAGAAATTCTAATATGAAGCAGAAACCTTCAGCAGAACATAAATTCACTTATATAAAGTGACACCGAGTAGATGTGAACTCTTTTTCTTCAGTTACACATAGCTGAAAGGCAAACTGAAAATACTGGAAAGCGTGGAGTAATTGTGTTAGAAAGCTTTATTTATTTTATTTAATATTAGGAGGTTATAAAGTTTTGTTGCCATGAGGCATTAATTTTCTCCAGCTCAGTCTGAACAGAAATGCCTGTCTTGCAGTGTGAGGGTTAGCTTTAAATTGTTCTGTAGTATATCCAGATGAGCAGTTGGAACCATTTCACAGCATGTGTATGCAGAACACATATGGCTATATTCAGGGCTGAAGGCATTGGTTTTAAGAGGCAGTCTCTGGAATCTTTTTTATATATTCATAGCCTGCTTCTGAAAAGCATGTTGAATTGAATAAAGGCATTTCACCTACAATAACAGATAATGATTTTTAGAATATATTTAGATTCAGCTTGGTGCAATAATTGAGTATTTATAATTTGAATACTAAATCCCATTTCTGTTCTACAGTAAAAAGTAGTTTGGAAGAGTTCATAACAATCCTTTTTATTATTTTGCACACCCAGATATGTGAAACTCAGAGATGCTAGAGAAACATTAAAATTTTATAATTCTGGAGAAACTACTAAGGGATTTCTGAGCTCTAAGGTGTTAACTACAAATTAGTCTAGGCCTCCAGCAATTTTATTCTCACAGAGTATACTGAAAAATTACACATATGAAGGGGCTGCAAACTGATTTGTAAGGCTAAAATATTCTCTGCTCCTGACACTCAGTAAATAGTGTAACCTGGGCTTATAGTAAAAATCTGGTTTATATTAAAAATCTGGCCTTTACTGTGTTTCATGGTTGTTCTTAGAGAACCAAGAAATATTACAAGGGTTTGAGAACTCTTTAAAATTTGTAACTTTGCAAACTGAAGCTCTGCCATAAAATAAGGGGCTAGGAAAGAGAGAGCCCTGTATTGGTGGCCTTGGCAGGTGGTGCAGGTTTTGTTGCTGCCCTCCTCTCAACTCTTACACTACAGTACCAGCTACAGAGGGATTAGTGGCCTGGCAGGGCACACGCTGAGGTACGTGCCAGTCATATGCATGCTAATGCTGTTCTCCTGCTATTGAAACAGAGCATTCCAGGTGGAATATAGTAGTGGCTGCACCAAAGATTACCTGGAGATTCGTGAAGGGAATGATACAGGCAGGCTGGCAAGACCATTCTGTGGGAACTCCTTGCCTTCAAATTATACATCTACTGTTGGACACGTCCTGTGGGTCAAATTTGTCTCGGACAGTGCAGGCACTGATGTTGGCTTCAGGGCCACATTCTCTCACTGTAAGTAGATGTTATTTAATTGAAACCTATTGTTCTTTCATAATACTTCCAAAATTATTCAAAAAAGTGATTGTTTGACTCTATAAAGTCTATTAGAAAATGTTTGCTGATGTCAACAGGTCTGTAAATTCACTTAAAAAAGATTTTGTAAAATATCTGCTGAATGTAAAGGGATGCTCTAAAACATGCCAGAACAGAACTCATGTGTATGTAAGTATACTGAGTAATTTTGTAAGTATATTAAGTGCCATTTATTAGGTAATTGACAAATGGGGAAAAAACATTTATTTCCCATCTTTCCACTTTGTTGTTTGAGTATGACAGCGTCCGTCTTCTGGTTTGAGTCCAGATGCAATCTACCAGGGACCAGAATTAGAAGAAAAGGAAATGATGCCAATTTATAGATCCAAAATTTCAAGGAACTATTGCCAACATCAGTCTGACTTGCTACATGAACAGATTGCTGAAGTGAAACATCCACAGCCATTCTGATTATGCAAGCTAAACTTCTAAAAATTTTCCTTATTTTGAGAGTTTAACTACTCATTTTCAAAACGGAGTATCAATAGTTCAGAGCTCAATGATATCAGAACTGTTTTTCACCAGAACACACAAAGGCATTTTAAAACCCAAATTATTATTTAATGCTTCTTAGGAAGAAATGGCAGAGTCAGGGGGGAGTTTAGATGTGCCATCTTTCCACCTCTCCTACAAGTAGACCCACAGGGCTCAAATGGGGAATTTCCCTCAGATAAGGGCACACTGCATCCCTGAAAACAAGAAAATAATTAGATGTGCATCCTAGGACTGTCTGAGACACAAGTCTATGCCTTGCAGCACTGTCTAGTCCTAAGTAAATTAAGTCAGATGGTCCCCAATGCTTCTTTTAGTCTATGTGAAATGGAATCATTACATGTCTTCTCCTTGTTTTTCAGTGTATGGAAATGACATCGTAGGAGACAGAGGACAAATAGCTTCACCACAGTGGCCTAGAAGTTACCCTCACAATTCCAATTACCAGTGGCGAATAAGCGTTAATGCTTCACAAGTTATCCATGGCCGTATCCTGCAGATGGATATCGAAAATCATCAAAGCTGCCAGTATGACAAGCTAAAGGTGATTTCATTGTGAGAAGTTATTTTATTTCAATTAACTTTGATAAAAATAATGAATAGAGAAACGTCCAAGAGGAATGGGAAGAATTTCTGAGGATCTGCTGTGGCTTATTGTTTTTGCTATGTTGTCTTTACAATAATTACTATTTGGAGGAAGGGTTACATACTCTTTGGCTCCCTAATAGATATTTCCAATCTGTAAGTTTGAAACTTTCTAAAAATAAGGCCAGAATGGTGCAATCCTGAATATTAATATTCAAGAATTTCAGGTCAGATACCAGACTGAGCTTTGCTCTGTGCTGGTTCAGTTGAGGACAACAGTGATAATATCATCTCAGTGCTTCCGAAAATAAAGTTATTTCTAAATCCTACAAGGAACAATCCTTTACTTGCATCTCCTTTGCTCTCTGCATCAGTAATCTTGCTGCTGGCTGTAGAAAGGTGCCTCTTTCTTCCAGTTTGATTGTTTTTCTGTACCCTCCTGTAGCCTTTTTACCAGGCTAAAAAATAGAATCATAGAATCATGGAATAGTTTGAGTTGGAAGGGACCTTTTATAGGTCATCTAGTCCAAATCTCCCTGCAATAAGCAGGGACATCTTCAATATAGTAAACATGGTGCTAAGCAAAATGGAACAACAGAGGCACAAACTTCTTTCTGAACTTAGCTAAATATAACAAATAAGATAAAGCTCTTCTTGGCTTTTTTTTTTTTTTAAGCAGTTGATTCACCAATTATCCTTTTACATTTGAGAAAGTTAATACTAGTTCAACAAATTCAATTTATTATTAATTTACTGGTATTTGAGTGTAATATTAGTTCAAAAAGGAAATACTTTTTCCTTCATCTCGTGTCATATTTTAAAACAGTTTTTTTTCTTCTAACTGAGCTTACCTTTCTTTGTTCCTCTGAAAGCAATGAGTTTCTTAAATCAGCTAGACATTCAGTGAGTGTAAATCAGCCTGACCTTTAACCTGACTCAAGGATCAGATATTCAATATAATCTTAATATTTATTTAATATTTCCTAGCTTTCTGTACTGGACATTTCTACTGGATGGGAGAAAACAAGAACATAAATAGGTTTGAAAGGTGGCAGAGGACAAGCATCTTTTCACCAGCCAAGTTTTGGCTTATAAATAGATAAAATGAAAAAAGTGTATTTGCATATTTATTAGATAGAATTCAAAATATATGTGTTCCTC
>VZRE01015809.1:6571-65418 GCA_013396775.1 Cephalopterus ornatus | reverse complement strand
GGGGGGGGGGGGGGGGAAGGAAAGAAAAAAAAGAAAAGTAATGCCTTTTTTTCCCCTTCATATGATGGCTTTTTTTCCCCTTTGAGTAACAAAATTGTACCTGTGAGCTTTTTTTAATGTGGGATGTCAGTCTATGTCCCCAAAGAGCTGCCCTGTGATGAGGAATGAGCTGAATTCGATGGCTTCCATTCAGATCCTTCTTCTGTGAAAGCTTCACATTTAACAGAATCTAATAGAAAGGGAGATTTTGTTCCATTTTCGTAAGAGAGGTTTCCGTCTACCTGATATTTGCTGAAAGATCTCTCACTCATTTAAACAGGGTAATTTTCTCCTTGGAGACTTGATTACTGTGGGGCAGATGAATACATCCTGGCTGTCTGAGGAACAGCACTGTTCTCCTCTCTGCAGGTGTATGATGGGCCCACTGTTCATTCTCGTCCCATTGCAACATACTGTGGTGCAGACCCTGCTTCTTTTGCATCTTCTGGCAGTTCTGTGACAATCCAATTCCAGTCAGATTCGTCTGTGACTGGAAAAGGGTTTCTTTTGGAGTGGCATGCAGTGGATGCTTCTGCTGTTACACACACCATTGCTAGAGGTGAGTTATCAGTGAGTTGCGCAGTTAAACACAATACCAGCCCATGATACACTCAGCTGTACTTAAAGAACTCCAAACAAATTTCCCCACAAGAGAAAGCCCTAGCTATCAACCAGGGAAAGATTCAGTAACATTTTAATTAAACATTTTAATAGCTTTTTGAAACAATTTCTAGGGAGTCTCAGATATACTAGTTTACAGTGTTCTAAAAATAAGCATGTTGCTGGATGGTCATTTTTCTTTACACGGGTATTTCATTAAATCTAAAAATATTATATGCTTTTATGAAAAATTATCCCTCTTGAAATACCATTTTTAAATCACTGGCCATTGTGATACAAAACCTTTCACTCTAATACATCTCATATTCATAAACAAAGAGAATATGCTCAGTATCATTAGATACCTCTGACAAAAAGCTCCTGGAAGGAGAGGAAATATGCTTCTTGTGCCATTGACTTTCTCTGAGCAAGTGCAACAAGTGAAAATTAATGTCTTCTTTCTAAATCTGAAGGCAGATTTCTGGGGACAGAAGGACTACAGATTCCTGGGGCTCTGCAGTATAGTAGTAGTATGTAAGGAATTTAAGTGCTGGGAGAGCACTGAGCCACTAGATATCCCAGCAATGAGTCTTGGTTAGCTCCATTGTAACCTAAGCATATAGCTGAGACATAACTAGTGGAGAAATAAAACTACTTCTATTTCAAGAGGGTCTAAATAGTTTCTGTATTATTGGTTCTGTATGCACCATTCCTTTCTGATACACGACCGTTGTTAAGCTGTGGTAAATGCTTTTAGGCATTTTGTTAGATACTTGTGGTAAAAGAGGTCACATCATTGCTGTACCAGGTAGCACAGGAACATCCTTACAGATCACGATTTTCAGGTTTTATACTCCCAATCCAAACTGAAGTTGAAGAATTCCTGCATTACCATGACTACACACATCATCACTGTGCCCTCATTGTGCTTAATTATAGGACTGTCATCTTAAAATATATGAGGGGAGTGTTCGGTTTAAAAAGAGGATGTTTTCATTTTTGTCTCCTTGTATGTGACAGGTGCATGTGGAGGGACTGTAACAACTGAAGAAACACCTTCATTCCTCTTCTCACCAGGCTGGCCCATGAATTACAGAAATCTTGCTGACTGTGTGTGGCTTATCAGAGCTCCTGGATCCACTGTGGAATTCAATATCCTGGCACTAGACATAGAATCTCACAGCTCATGCAACTATGACAAACTTATTATCAAAGATGGTGAGAATCTAATGTTGTCCTACCCCTACAGCATGCAGCACAGACCCAACAGCTGCTTAAGCAATCTAGGTGGCAATGGGAACATGCTCTCAATCAGTACTCTTCTTTGATTCTGAGACATTCTGGTAGTTAAAACAAAATAAGCAAAGTCTAGAAAAATATTTGGTGGTCTATAAACATATTTCTCAGTTTGTAAGGGGTTAAAGGTCTTAAAAAGCATCTTACTGAGAGAAGATGTGAGGCACAGCAACAAGTGGGGAAATGTGAACTGATTTAATTTTAACACTCATGTATTATTCTGGTCTCAGGAGACACGAGTCTTTCCCCAGTGGTGGCTACTATCTGTGGACGAGAACCTCCTGGGCCAATAAGATCAACTGGAGAGGCGATGTTCATCCACTTCATGTCAGATGCAAGTGTCACTGGAGCTGGGTTTAATGCCTCTTATCAAAAAAGTAAGATTTGTTTCTCTTGTCCCCAGATAAATGCCTGCCTTGCTGCTAACACTGGGGTAAGGAAAGGAAAGACCCTGGCATTGTTAACAGTTGTCTACAATTAATCACACACCCCAATTATTCGCATTTCATGAATATTCACTAATAAATGTCTGACTCTACAAAGGTGAAATTTGCTATTTTCACAGCAGTATAATGCAACAATGCATGATTCAAACAGACCAGTCACTTTTCAGAAGACAGAAAAGTGTATGCCTAAGCTTATAACAGCTCAGGTAAGAGTGAAAAAATGCTCAACTAAGTGAGGGAAATAAATGACTCAAAGCATAGACACAAAATATAAAGAGACAGATGCAGAAAGCTGTATAAGTTCTAGCAAGAATGTTAGCAATTTCCAGTGACAGTCCTCCCACATGCACCCAGGAATGATAAGAAATTCCTGAATCGGCTGAGGCACCAAGGAAGGTGTTAGGACAACAGTGAGTCAGCGAAGTTTATCTGACGGGCAGCTGGAGTAGGTGGCAGTGGTTTGGGCCATGGCTAGAAGCAATGTCCTCAGGCAGAGTAATGATATGCTCATGCCATGGGAGATCCTTGACATAGCTGTCTGCTTTTTCATCTGCTAAGTCTGAGAACTGAGTCTCACTGTCAGGAGTTTTGATGTGTGTCATCTTGCAATCTATTAGCTTGAATTTTGGGAGATCATTCATCGTGTGCCTTGCTCTGTACCCCTCAACTCTTCATACGCTTGTTTCAACGTTTGTTTTTGCCTGTCACCTCTTTCAGTAGACAGGGTTTTTCCTCTAAGTGGTTGGGTGAATGGTTGACACTAATATTTTTCTCTTTACTTCAACTTGTTTTTCTCAGGTTGTGGAGGCTATTTGCACACAAGCAGGGGTGTGATAACATCTCCCAACTACCCTCAAGACTATGCTCCTAATCTGAATTGTTCCTGGCATGTAGTGGTAACCGCTGGATTTATCATTGCTGTTCATTTTGAACAGCCTTTCCAGGTGAAGAGTGAGGATACTTCCTGCAGCCTTGGAGATTACATAGAGGTGAGGTTATTGACTCAGTCACCGAATCCTCAAAGCTACTACAAGCTACTGAATCTTACAGATTTCAGTGTTAGGAAGGCAGCCCAGGGCATCATAGGGTTCAAATGCGAAAGGCAAATACCACAGATATTTCTCTTTTTCTCTGTCTTTCTGTGTCTCTCTTATTTATTGCTGTGCATTAACTAATCACTGTGTTATTAATTTCCCCTGTGCCTGGAAGCACTAAGATGGAGTGCGCTCAAAATTTACATTCCAGGGCTGTTTTGTTTTGAGTGACGTTAGCAATTTCTCTTGTAGCTGAAGAACGGGTTAGATAATGCTGCTCCACCTTTGGTGTCTGCAAGAGGGAATGGACGGTTTTGTGGAAGCAGCCCCATCTCAACCATGTACACCACGGACAACCAGCTGTTTGTCCACTTCATTTCTGACAGCAGGAACGAGGGTCAAGGATTCAAACTGATATATGAAGCTAAGAGTCTAGGTAAGTCTAGGTAATAAGCCTAAATTCTGAAACTCATACATATATAACTTGGAGTTTGTCCTCTTAAAGGAAGTTCTTGTTAAAAGTCTGAACCCTGGTAAAATCATATGTCTGCAAAAACGTCCTGCAGTGCATGACTTCTGATCTGACACTCAAATTTCTCCTTTTTAAAGATAGTCAAGTCACGGAACCTGGAGATGTTAAAGTTTAAAAAAAAATGGAAACAGTTTAGCAGGGAAGTAATATGTATAGTTAGGAAGAGACATTAAAAATTCATGCAGGAAAGGAAAAAAACCCTGGAAACAAGAACATTATTTTGAACATATAGTATACCCAGTGCAACTAAATTATGCTAAATTATGTTAGGAATTATTCAAGCTAGTATGTCAAGAAAGGTGACACCATTTCTCACAAGTTTTATTCACAGCTGAGAAAATAACATTACTTGCCAGACCTAACTTTTTTGAAAAAAAATGAAAAAAAATGGAGACTCAGGTCCCAGGAGTAAGTCAGGAACTTGGCATTTGCAGTTATTCCACTGTATTCATGACACACTCTACTTGGGACACCTGTTTAGATACACTGTCATCTAAGGTGACCCATCTATCTACTCGAATTTTTAAGTGCTTGATTTTTGCTTATTTTTCCTGATGCCGCCGAAGAATCCTTTTTCTGGTGGATTCATGGGGAGAATCAGTAAAGCTCTACAATAGCATTTCTACTGCTTCAATTTATGGAACTTGACTAAAGCCCTGTGTTAAACCATTACTGCTACAACATAAAGGGTAGTTTTGATGAAAAAGTTCTGGTCAAAATAGAGATATTTTTGTGGGATAAAGGACCTGAACAAAGCCTCATGTTTGCTCTGACACACATTCATTATTTTCTCAAACAGACATTTCAGTGTTTGGAAAGTAGAAGCAGGGAGTGATTAAGGGGTTTTCTAGCTCTTGGGAATTGGGATAGAAACAAGGCAAGAAATATGTTTTCTGCTTGTTTTAGAAGCAATTCAAGGAAGAACTAATAGCAGTTTAATTCAGGGCCCTGAACATTTGGAAATGAGTAGGGCTAGGTAAACAGGAGCACAGAAACATAGGATTCTACTGCATTAAAATGATTTCCCGCAGTAAGCAATAAAATGTATTTGTTTTTTATGTAACTATATGACATCAAAAGGAAACTGTTGGAATATAGTGATAAATGATATTTTTGATGGCTCACCCGTTTCCTTTACATGTTGTTTTTTATTGGTGATCTTTTCTTTACCAGCTTGTGGAGGGAACATTTATATCAATGATTTCAACCCCAGTGGATATACATCTTCCCCCAACTATCCGAGCAATTACCCCTCGCATGCTGACTGTGTCTGGACCATAACAGCTCCCAATGGACATGCAGTAGAGCTGCAGTTTGAAGATCAGTTTTACATTGAACCTTCACCAAAGTATACATCCACATTATTTTACCTGTGTTTCTTCAGAGACTTAATTCTGATTCTTCTTTCCCTATTACTTCCTCTAATTCCTCCCAGAGAACGCTTCTAGATTTACAATCAAATGTGGTTAGGAAATTTTTGAGAGATCACTGGAGCTATCAGGCCACTGGTTTACATTCCTAGAACTTCGCAGTGTATAACAGAAATTAGTATAACAGACAGAGTGGAAACATCCATGGTAGAAAGGGGCTTTCTGTAAAATCTGTGCTCTTTGGTCCTTTCATATTCAGTAGTCAGTTTTTCAGTCATTTGGACTCTCAGATGCTTTTAAAGCCAGTGGATTGCCACCATGACACTTTGTCTCCCTCCTCCATTGCCTGGCTGCTGGTTTGCAGTGGGTCTACACATTTTGCACACCCTGCCTGAAGCATGAAACAAGGCTAGTTTCCAGCTGATGTAACTTCACTGATTAGGGTCTGGACCACTATAAGGCAAAGGTGAGCATCATCTGTGAGACCATGTCCAGAAAAAATGGTGACAGATAGACAATTCCAAAGGTGTCCTTTCTGGTTTCCCAGGACACTGCACCATTCTGAAAGCAAAGTTGTTATTATATTTTGGGTCTTTCTATGCCTAGCTAAGTAAGCCCCCAGATTTGAATTTTTGTTCCCTTAATCTGTGGTGTTTTTCCTTAATTCAGCACTCATCAGTGAGACTTAATAGGGAATATCAGCTGAATCTGAATGCTGCAAATAAAAAATATTGAAGATGGTCACAACTAATTTGCCAGTACTGTTCACATCTCTTCCCAGAACTTGCTTCTGTCAGATCTGATCTGATCATAGACTGAGATTTAGATGAATCTTTCTGAATGTTTCTAGCACTTCTTTTGATTCTATTATTACACAAGTACAACGGATTATGAATTTGTTGATTCTGTCCTGGTCACACTGCATGGAAACTGATCTAATTCACTACAGCTTC
Organism: Cephalopterus ornatus; assembly: GCA_013396775.1. Classification (NCBI taxonomy): domain Eukaryota; kingdom Metazoa; phylum Chordata; class Aves; order Passeriformes; family Cotingidae; genus Cephalopterus; species Cephalopterus ornatus. Next base: position 59,148 of record VZRE01015809.1, on the reverse strand, counting down.
ATGGCTTTGTGCACATACTGAAATGATTTTGAAGCATTAGTCCCATACATTGAACAGAAAATTCTCTCCTCTTCTAGCTGCACTTCCAGCTACCTAGAGCTCCGCAATGGTGCTGACACCACCGCCCCTGTCATTGCCAAGCTGTGCGGAGGTTTGATGCCAGGCTCGCAGAGATCCTCAGGAGCTGTCATGTACCTGAGGTTCAGGTCTGACAGCAGTGCCACACACGTGGGATTCAATGCTAAATACTCCATTGGTAATGCTTGCATTTATCAATTTCTTGATTTTAAAGAAAATTTTGGTCTCAACTGTTAGATTTTTGTAATAGGGTTTAAATCAGATCCGTGGGCTGAGAGATACCAGCATGTTCTGCACTTAGCAAGCAGTGAAAATTAGGGAAATATAAATAGGAAAGTACTCACAGACGTGCAGCAGTGAAAACAACGACTGGATAACCTCTTCTCAAAGACAATTATCGAAGGAGGAGTAGAAAAAAGTCAATATGGATAAAGTCATGTAACATGATTTGATTTTCTGCATGCAAACAACGTCACTTTCGTGAGCAGGATTCTGAAGGGCAATGCAAAGGTCAGCTGAGAACTGGCAGGAGAAGAATAAATTAGGAGCTTCTCTATGTAAATGTAAATCAAACTATAATGACAATGCTGCTAGGCAAACAGAGGTAGCAGAATAATGGACTGAAAAAGGAATTAAGTGAGAAGCAATATTTGTCAGTTGAGAAGATGAATACTTTAAAATTATTTGTTCTCAAACTGCAAAAACAGGATTGGAAAGCACCAGCAAAGTTTTAAAATTAAGGAAAAAATAGTCTTTGGTCAGTTTGAGAAATATGTTACTTTTTTGGTTTTGATAACGTTAATAATCTTTGAAGAATAACAGCTATTATGTTAGTATCACTCATATAGGAAAGTCTAGGACTGTTAATATATTGTTTTACAAATTATTGTTTTAAGATATATTAACAGTGGAATATATTGTTTTTACACGGAATTTTGCTGACTGCATTAGATCTCAAGCCCTTAAGCCAAAATAGCGTGCTATTGTATTTCTGAATGTGAAAACTGAAGGAACTTGCATATATATACTTGTTAGTATATGAAGCCACAACTTACATTTAACAATAACAGATTTACAGAATCTTAGCTGGATGCCAGTCATCCTGAAACAAAGCACTGATCACTCAGAGGAGGAGACAGTAAGAACACAATTGTTATTGCCATGGCAAGATTGTAACAAACAGACACAGAATTCACTGTAAAAAAAAATTCCAATAAATTCCACCTGGAAATATTGTTTCATAGAAGCACAGAATCATAGAATATCCTGTGTTGGAAGGGATCCACAAGGATCATCGAAGTCCGACTCCCGGCCCTGCACAGGACCACCTGAAGAATCACACTATGTGTTGTAAGCGCATGTTAGCTGTAAGCCTTACTATTACAAACTTATGTTTGCAGGTACCACAGAGAAATGAGTGTTCAGAGAGAGAAAATTAAAAATGGAAATTTTAAAACTGTTTTACAAATTATGCAATGATCACTTACCAAGGCTTCACAAGGAGTGGAATGTGAACAGGAAGGGACAATAGGAAAGAAGAGTCTGAACCATAGCTATAGGCCCATACCAGAAGTCAACTTCTGCCAGTAATAAAAAATTTAGATCCACGCTTAGCAAGCTGCATTGCTTTATAAGTTATCTGATACATCTTTGCAAGGCTTTCTGCTAAATATGGACATAGGTGAAGATTAGATTGAAAACTGTGAGTTTGTTCAAGTTATAAAAGATATGACAGAGAGGAAGGGGTGCTTGCAATGGCAGGGAATGTGTGTGTGTGTGTGAAAAAAAAACCAGCAAGAAAAAACAAACTAGGAATGGTTGAATTAGCTGGAGAACGTGGAAGATTTTTAACTGGAAGGCAATTCGTGTTTTATTGCCACAGTTAGGGAACAAGTCAGTTGTGCCCTTGCTTTAACTCTTGTTTAGGACAAAGATCATCTTTCTGAGGTCCTTCACTCAACCAAACAATATTCTTCCTTTTACAGCTCCCTGTGGCGGGACAGTGATAGGACAAAGTGGCATCATTGAAAGCACGGGCTATCCTGACCTTCATTATCAAGACAACCTGCTGTGTGAATGGTTTCTGCAGGGTCCCAGGGGCCACTATCTTACCATCAGACTAGAAGGCCTAGATATTCAAAACTCCTCCGAGTGCACAAATGACTTTGTGGAGATCCGAGAATATAACGCTTCTGGTCAGAGAACTATTTCAGTGTTTGTCTGTCCCTCCCCAGTGCTGCTATGAAACCTCACCAGAGGTTCCTGAAAGCACTTCCCTTTGGGTACCAAGTGAGCCTTTTCAGTATACAGTATTTGCTTCTGTCTGCCTTGCTTGCGAAGTGAGGCAAACAACGCTCTTCTATTTGCCAGCAATAACTTGATTTTACTGGTTTACTCCTGCCTGTCCAGTTAAACTAGAAAATGATCCTTCAATATAAATATAAATAATATATTGATATAAAATGGTCTTTCTGTATGTGATTTTTGCAGGAAATTTGTTGGGAAGGTACTGTGGTAATGCTCTCCCTGATGCTGTGGACACCTCTGACAGTTTTGCTTATATCAAGTTTGTCACTGATGGATCAGTCAATGCCCGAGGATTCAGACTGCGCTTTGATTCCAGTACTGAAGGTTGGATTTGTAAGGTTGCGAGATACTTTGAGGAAGCAACATATACCACAGATTATATTGCGCAAATAGAGCATATATTGTAGATCACTTGTTCTTGGAGGGGTGTGTTATTTGCTCTTAAATATAAACTCGGGGGAAATATGAATGGAGCTCTCTGGCAACTACTTAGCTGAGATGAAACTTTGTGAAGCAAGGAGTCTCCTGCTATAATGGATGTTGCCGTTAGTGGTAGGTCTTGCACAATGAAGCACACTCTTCCGCTCCTTTTCTCTTCATCAATTAGTCCAGAGTTGTCCTAACATACCCTCCCCACATCCCTCTTGATGAGCAAGAAGGTAGAGAAATGCTGTAATTTTCCTTTATGTTACTTATGTCACTCTAAGGTGAGTGGTATTCTTAAATTTCCGTAAAATCAATAGTTTTTAACCCACAGGTTTTAAGCAGAATCACAGAACTGCAGAAACACTGATGTTGGAAGGGGCCTCTGGAGATGAGGTAGTCCAACCCCCTGCTCAAGCAGCATCAGGTAGAGGAAGTTGCCCAGGACTGTGGCCAGTCAGGTTATATCGTTACGCACTCTAAGACCCTGCTCGTTCTGTGTAGCTCTGCCCAGTCATCTGAAGTGCAGAAATGTCTCAGTCTTGCCACAGTGAGAGGCTTGCATCACTTCACATCAAAGCCTATGGGTCACTCTGGCTTCTGAAGCCTGGGATGAGCTCTTAAGAGAAGACAATATTAATAAATAGACTAGAAAGAGCTGCTTTGGTCAGTTAATATTCAACTGCATTTATGGTTGAGTGATAAAGACTGGCAGGAACGTAGCTGTTTAGATAAATATATGGACAGGGTAGGCCAATCAAATCAACCTCTCAGGATGTCTTTTTCTTGCATTATTGGGGGTTTTTTTGCTATAATTCTATAAGCAATGCTTTACTTTAAGAAGTGTCCCAATACTTGGGTTTTTCAGAATGTGGTGGTGATCTTACTGCTCCTGTTGGAACATTTACTTCACCCAACTATCCCAACCTATACCCACATAACCGAGTGTGTGAATGGAGGATCACAGTGGAAAAAGGACGACGTGTGACTTTAACCTTTAATGACATGAAAACTGAAGAACACTGGAGCTGCTCATCAGATTATGTGGCTGTGAGTATTGGGTATAAAGGCAGAAATTGCTTTTCCTAATCCCTTTATGGAGTACTAATGGATTTAATAAAGCTGAAATGTCACTTATAGGTCTATATATGGTTTTAAGACAAATCATAATTTAATCTGGGGAAAACAGATAAATGGGAGAAAGTTCCCTCTGTAGACCGCATAAACTCATCTGCTTGTTTTAGAGTGTGGAATTTTTGAAACTGTGGCCCAGACAGAGTGGAAGACTTAAAAAATCATTGGAATTGTCTCTTTATCAATTATGGGAAAAGGTTGTGGGGTTTTTGAAAGCTTTCAAGGCCTCTTTTCTGTGGATACAAAGTCCATGAGTCAGTTCCAGGTCTCTTTTGACTTTGGAAGTTGCTACTGCTATTGTTACTCACTGCTGTTAATTTAAAAAAAAAAAAAAAAAGAGAGAGAAAAAAGGCCAAGGATTGAAATAAATGGCTACTACTGGGTGGGACCTTGTATATTCTGAAAGAAAGATAAAGGAAATCCCAGGAAACTCTACCTCTATCACCCTCCATCTGCAAGGGGATAGACATTGGTTATTTTATCATGTTTATTTTAGATTTCCGGTTATTTAGTGAAAAAAAAAATCAAACCTGGCACCTACACCTGGACCTGGTCAGATGTACAAATGCCACAAAAAAAATGATTCCTCTATGAAATTGCATGAATGATAGACTTTAGTTTTCCATTTGTTCAGATTAGCAGTGCAAATACAGGAATTAACTGTAGGATGATCAGAAGCCAGCCCATGCACAAGCATGGGGGGTGAAGTAGCTATCCCTTGGGATTTGTAGATGATGTTTCCCTTGTTTTCCTTCACAGATGCTTCAGGCAAAGCATTGGGAGCTGGCTTTTTATAAATTAATGATCTCCTAAAGCGAGATTTTTCCTGCTAGCTTTTATGCATTCAACACTCTAACAAATTCCAGTTCTCAGTGGGAAACATCATTTCAGCCTTGCTTGCACTGCTGAGGAAGTAGTAGAAAGAAGGAAATTAACTCCTAGCCTAAAGGCTGTATGAAAGGAACTGAAAAAAATACTTCTGGATCATCAAAAAGTGAAATGTTTGAATTAATCAAAAACACCCACCAGCACTCAATATATTGAAGATTTTGATAAAGCTGATGTTGGCTTTAACAAGAATACAAAGACAGTGATTTGAAATGAAATAAACATGATCAGTATCTTATTAAGTGATTGAATATATAAATATTGAGCTAAACTGCAGTAGAAAACTATTTCAATTTCTCTTTTTAAAAAGGAAAGAGAGAGAGAATATGTTTGCTTTTCATCAAAATAAGCAAGTTATTTTTAATGTTTTGCTTCAGGGCCTCCTCCACTCAAAGCAATGGAAGTTTGTGCCAAGGTTTTGAGTAGTTTGAGAACTAACCTGCTGTGAGGGACATCAATGAACCTCATATTAAAGATGTGAAACACTGTAAATGACACAGGAGATGCTCATAAGACTACTATATATTGATCTCATAAGAGTTTACTCTGACCCCACAGGTTTACAATGGCCTTAGACGGAATTCTCCCCGGCTGGCCAAGCTGTGTGGCGAGGTAAATCCAGGCACTGAGGTGAAATCCACTGGAAACACAATGAGAGTCATTTTGGTGACAGACCTGTCCCGTGCAACCAGAGGCTTCAGTGTCTCATATACGTCTAGTGAAGATGCAGGTAGTGTATGCTTGGATTAAGTGAGTGATCTTTGGTGAGCCATTCCATAGCTAAAGTACTGGCACATATAAAAAAAAATTACCTAAACAGACAACAAATCTCTGATACCTTTTTTTCTCTTACATCTCTGGATGGGAATAGATATGATTCACAGTCTCTGCTCTCCCTACTGTTCTATTGTTTTGTACTTGGTCTTGAGTAAGAGATGGTATAAGTGGCCTTATCCCATGAAAATTTCCAAAAAGCATAGTGCTGTAGACAAATTGAATAATTCAAGTGCTTTCTTATTACCCAGGGGTGTAATTAATTTATTGTAGCTTGTGAAAGAGTGCAGCTAACCTACTTTTGCAAGCTCAGCCTCCAGAGAGGAGGCAGCTGGTAGAGCCTTACTACTACAGCCTTGAGTCTTTTGAACTTGATTTTCCAACTCCCACTCCAAGCATCCTACTGTAGCGTGAGTGTGCTGCTCTTGAGGGTGTGTTTCAGCAAAATTTTCTCTTGAGTCTAGAACTAGTTAATGAGCAGGGCTGAGCAATACTGAACTGAAGCTGTAGTGAGATTTTACCAAAATGTCGAATAATGCTTGTTGTATTGATAGTGCTGTTGAAATATTTTATTTGATACTGTACATAATTGTTCTTTGCTTTACACATGTGCTTTTAAAGACTTGCCAATAAATTCCAGGACAATAGGCAAGAATTTTCTTGTACACAGCAGTAAATTACGAAAAAAGTAAGAAGATGGAAAAGGCTTTGATCTAATCAGGACATATGTTTTCTAACATAAGCATATCTGAATAAACAGGGGCAAGATTTCACCTCATACAGGAATTATTACTATTTTTTAATAAACTGTGTTTTGTTTCTGCAGTTTGTGGTGGAATCCTGATGGGACACGTAGGTGGGAATTTCTCCTCTCCTGGTTATGATGGCATCAAAAATTACACAAGTAACCTGAACTGTGAATGGATAATTGAAAACCCCTTCCACTATAATTCATCCATTTATGTGTCTTTCGAGGATTTCGACTTGGAACATCACCAGAACTGCCAGTACGACTACCTAGAGTTACGAATAGGTGTGTATGTTCAGAAGGAGAATGGATAAAGCCTGTCAAGATTCTGGTTGTGCAACTCTTGTTCATATATATTTGCAGAGAGTGCTGTTGTAGAATCTGTACATTTGAGAGTGTTCACACTATGCCTTCCATATTGCATCGATGACCAGGAGTGGGATTTCACTATCAGAGCCATGGATGCATGCATTTGGTCACCTTTTTTTCAGGGGAGAAAATAGAAAGCTGGATAGGTATCTTAGGAGGATAAATTATTTTGGTGTTCACAATACCAAACTGACTCTCTCTTTACAAGGGACAATATGAACTTCATCTTCCTTGAAAGATGGTAGTTAGAATCATCAAAACAATTTATTCGGTTCACTGCGCATTCTCTCCCTGCTCCTGAAATATCTCCAGGGACAGCAGGAATGGAGTAAAGAATGCTTTAATTATTCATACCCTCTGGGCTGCATACCCCATTTTTGTAGTCTATAAGACGATTCTCCAGGAAGAAATCCATATTTCCTGTGCGGCTGCATCACAAAATACAGACTGAAGCATTTAAAAGGAAATCAAAAATCACAGGATTAATGCACCAATAATATCTCTGCATATTTGTGCATCTTTAGCTATCTGCAAGAACAGCAACAGGAAATGTCATATGAAAGTCACTCAGCTAATGCCAAGTGTAGTATGAAAGCTGCAGCTGTCTCCTTCACTGAGAGAATGTATCTGTGAGTCCCAGAGAGAGCAGGTTCTAATTTACCAAGAAATCAATTCTGAAAGATGTGAAAAGGTTGAGAGCAGGAATCCTTTACATCCTTATTTGCATTCACTCGAGCAAGAGCTTTTGGTTGTGTAGCATTGTTTGTCCTGTGTAGAGCCAGAGCATGCATAGCTGCATAACCTAGCAGTTCTCTCTCATGTATGCATTGGAGCTGGGGAATAATAGAAAGAAAACTCAGAGAAAGAAATAATAAAATATATCTGCTTCATTGCACATCCGTTCCCACTACTCCCTTCATCGTGAACCTCAGGCCTCCAGGCAATACAATCAAAGGAGAGGGGAGGAAGTGTAGCCTTGTTTTGCTCTACACAGTTTTGTCATCTAAATAGTAACATTCACTTCAGCCACACTAATGGAACTTCAATTTCACAACTACTCTCGTGTCAAAAGCAGAATGCCCTAATTCATTTGTGTATGCTGACAACTAACATTTAATGAGCACTGAGATGCAAATAGTGCAGAATATCACTAAACTCAGGCAGGTATTTTTTAAGACTCTTGACACAGCAGATGTGTAGTTGGGGAAAGGTCCAATTCAAAAATAAGTTCCCCGAGAGACCCAAAACGAAGCTGAGATGTGCAAAATTCTTTTGTGATAGCCATACAACACGTCATGATACCCAAAGAAGAAAGAAAAAAAAAGCGGAATTGACTGTATGTATTCACTGAGAAATATTTAAGCTAAATAGATAAAATAAATATTTCAGATTTCTTAGGGTAAGGGTTTACATTGAGTTATTAAATTATCAGGGTGTGTACATGTAGTCTGTACACAGTAGTACAGCTGAACATATTGCTACAGTGAAATAAACTCTTAACTTTTGGCTTTTGCAAAAACTCTTGGTTTTGTCTTTCAGACCATTCCCTTCAGTTTGAATGAAATCTTACAGCACAGTATTTCTGTTTTCATTTTCTGTTTATCAACAGTCTAGTTCTCCAGCCAGCTGGCCATTCATGGAAGCAATGATAGGTGTCACTTTTCACACTGTAGAGACTGAGTAACCTGCGTCACATTTGTCACACGGTCAGTCACCTCATAAGAAGTGCAAAAAACATATACTTCACATACTCAAAGTAGATATATAGTATATAGATATATAGATAGATAGTAGTATATATTTTTTCCTGAACCATAATTTATCATGAGTGTCTTCTGTTTGTACAGCTCAATATCAGTGTCAATGCATGTTAACAAGAGAGTTTGTAGCCATTCTCTTTGTATTTTACATTAACAGAGTTTTAGTATATGTCACTTTTTATCCTTGTGCTTCAAGGCATTTCAAATGGTGGCTGCATCACTGTATATGACAGAAACATGAAGTCACTCAACCACGTGACTTAGAATGACTGTGAAAGGGCTTTGAAGAACACCCAAAATTTCTCACTCTTGCTCTACTGCAAGAAGAGTCTGTCATTACACATGGAGTTAGGAGTTGCTTTTGAATGGAGACTTTTAAGACCAGCAGCCTGCTATTATTAGAGAAGTGAACTTGGAAATGGCGTTGCCTGGATGTCATGGGGAATGCTATTACACTTCTTTTCTTCCTCCTGAGAATATCACTAATAAACAGAAACTGATACTTTTGCCAATGTGACGGATAAGAGCTTACACCAACATGAGCAAAGTTTCAGTGTCACAGAAATACAGTGGACTGTGTTGTGCTTTCCTTTTAGGTTTCAAGGATTTGAGCAGATGCTGGCATTTTTTGCTGTACAGAAAATAATATGTTGATCTCCCTAGGAAAGAGATGCCCAATGATACACCAGTGACAGCTTGTTCATGAATGATGCACATCCCTATATGGTAGAAAACTCAAAATCCCTGTTGACTTTAATGAGGATGTCATAAAAACAAAGATTCAATAGGTTTCCATGTGATATGGTCTTGGGTCATCTCTTCCTGGTGTTCTGCCCCCAAAAGTCTGTAGTTTTGAGGCAGAATAATGAGGGTTCTGGTGGGACATACAAAATGAAAGTGGTGGCAGAAAGGAGAGAGAAGGAGCCCAAGGTATTAAAAGGATCATTAATATAGCTTTGGAGAGAATTTTCTTGTTCCCAAGATTTAGATCCCAGCAATGAACTGCAGCACTCTCCTTATATCCATAACAAAAAATCAGTTACTAAGTGTGATGTGCTCTCTTCTCCGTTTTCTAGTCAAAACACAAGGAAATGTATGTTTGCTCTATTCCTTTACGGTATTGTAACTCTTTTAGGACTCAAAAATTGTTGTGGGTTTTTTTTCTTTCTTTACGTAGGGGATGCTGATGGAGAGCTAATAGCCAGACTTTGTGGTCAGGCTACACCATCTGTACCTCTAGTCATAGCTGCCCCCCAGGTCTGGGTACACTTCATAAGTGATGAAAACACAGAAGATAAAGGATTCTTGGCCCATTACACATATGAAGGTAAATGACTTGATAGACTGCTGCCTTTGCTGACTGAGGCACTTCTGGGGAATGTTGCCATTCCTTTGGTGATACTGAGAATATACATGGTGGGATCAGCTCTTAAAGAGGCCCTCAAAGTTACATGGTCCCTGCCACTATTTATATCATTCTAAAGCAAGCACGTGCTAGCAGCTGAACTTTCAGATTTATTTTCTGCCTCACTGTTCCCATTCCCTGAACTGCATTTGAGTTTTTGCAATGCTGTGCAACACAGAACAGCTGGTTTCTCTTGGGAATAGGGATGTAACAGGTAGCACCAGCCAAGTTTGACTTACTTCAAATAGGTCTCCAGAGTGCTAGCATTCTGCTGCTTGAACCTTAGCATTCATTTTGAAATGCACTTAAAGCCATATCAGTGCAAATTACACCACTTTGCCATTTATGTGCCAACACAACTAGTCATCCTGTCACAGCTGAATTTAGCCTTGGGGCCTCTCTAGACACATCAACAACTTTTTTACTTGATTGTGTTGGTCCAAGAATGGCACTGGTTTTCTTAAGTGCCTGAGATAAATAAATGGAAGATAAGGTGGAAGAAGCAGCTGTAAGTGTCAGTTGACAAAGATTTTGCAGAGCTATATTAAGTGTCAGAAAAAATGCAAAGTTTCAAGGTCATTGCATCTGTTTGCTCACTATTGAATGATAAACATTTTAAAACATGGATTTTCCCAGAGAAATTGTTCATCCTTACCTGTATCAGTCTAACTGCAATGTATTTTAGTACTATTATAAGCTGAATAATCTTCCATTTGTTTGATTATAGTGTTCAGTTCCTAAAATGCATTGAAATGTTTTGTGGGTTTTTTTTTCTTCAGCCTGTGGTGGTATACAGTCAGGTGAAAGGGGAGTCATCTCAAGCCCTAACTACCCAGAGCCTTACAGCAGTCTGAGTCACTGCTCCTGGTTGTTGGAAGCCCCTGAAGGTGAAACCATCACTGTGAGTAACATAATGTCATGATTATGTGCACAGCTGACAGTGTGAGAAGCACCTTCTGAGTCTTGAGGAACAGGTTTGAGACAAATTGGGAAATCAGAAATGTGGAGAAATGAAATATCTCCCCATCAACCTTAACTAAGAGGAAGAATGAAGATAACACAACCAAACTGCATCGTGCTTTTTGAAAAGCAGAAGGATCCTAGTATAACTTGACCGCAAAACATAGCACTGACTTCTCCTTTAAACAATGACTTGGTTAAAAAAAACTAGTTAAAAAACCTAAAATAACTCATTTTATTAGATATGCAGAGATATTCTCAATATCATGAGAGTGAATATAAGGCTGAAGGTATTCTCCGCAGAGAAGTTACAAGGCACTAGAAAGTTACTTTTGTGTCTTAATGGTCTGGAAGACAATATGATTTCTGATACAAATAACATCAATGAGATACTGCTCCTATTTCCCAATAACTATTAACAGGTGCCCGAGATACTACTTTGTTGAGTCTAACTCCTGAGAGACCAATTTAAGCACCTTTATAACCAAGCAGTGTGAAACTTAACTCACTGAATTATTTGGCTGATTCTTTCAAGAACAGGTCCAATCAGTGATATTTATGGTCCAGGTCAGAAAAGTATCTGAAAGCACTTTTGTTAAAACACATTGCAGATTTTCATATGTAATGTCTTTCACTAATTTCCCCATCAGGTTTTCCTTGTTTACAACTAAAAAGGTATTTCTTAGAAATGCAAGCCTGTAATCCTAATTATTCTGCTGCATGATATTCTGGCCACTGCCTAGGTTACTTACTTCAGAGAATAAAGGATTATTTTAAGAGAACACAAAATGTCTATTTAATCCACAAACTTCTTTAAAGCAGAACTAATCTTAAGCAGAGGAACGCAGATTTCTGTTTTGAAAGAACTGAGTAGCAGCCCCCTCAATGAAGGCAGACTAAATTTTGAAGTATAAGCTGCCAGTTTCAGTTGCTGGTAACGTTCTGAATTTAAACCATTAGAGCTAAATTTGTATTTGGTCTTTGACTGAGGCAGAGTTCTTTTGGAAATGAATACACACAAAATGTACAGGAAGAAATATTATGTATTTGCTAAACTTTTCTACAAAGATCCTGCTCCTGAAACTGGTAAAAAAATAGACTGATTGTAACAGGGCCAGGCAGTAATTAGTGTACATCAATATTTCAGCATCAACAAATCCAGGAGTCTACTACATCAGCAATCTAAATCTTTGAACTGGAAATCCCACCTGTGTGCATATCACTGCGATGGAATCAGTGTGGGAGGAAGACAGGGTCAGAAGCTGCCTGCCCAGCCTGGTCTGTTTATGTGATGCTTGCAGGCCCACAGGAATGAACCATGGAACTCTTTCTGTTTTAATGGAAACTAACATTATTTTTAGCAACTGTTAGTACATTGATTCAGAATAATAGGAAGGAAAAAAAAAATCCAGGGCTTTCTGCTTACATAACTAGTTGTATTTCATGACCAGAAGACTGGAGTTCAACACCTGCGCATACTCAAGACTGTTTTGAAGCACATACTTAGCTTCAAAATATGGTTAAGTCTCAATAATGCCAGGTTTGAACCTATGCATTCCTCTTCTATTTCTATCTTCAAGCTAAGTAGCTGCTGTTACTTACAGTGGTAAGATTCCAAACAATACTTGCAGGAAAGCATCATGAAGTGTGGGTCAGATTTCTAAGCATACCCAGTAGTCATTGTACCAGGATGGCTACAGGATCTGGCTGGAATTGCTCTAATCTCTCCCTGGAGTGACTGGTTTTAGCACCTGCATGTCACTTTTGTATGTTGCAGCTTACTTTTACAGCCTTCCACGTTGAAAATCATTCACTTTGTAAGTGGGATTCTGTTACTATCCTGAATGGTGGCTCTCCAGGGTCTCCTGTCATAGGAAGGTATTGTGGAAACAAATCCCCTGGGACTATTCGGTCTGGTTCCAGCAAACTACTTGTCATCTTTAACTCTGATCACTCAATTCAAGGAGGTGGCTTCCATGCGACATGGACATCAGAATCTTTAGGTAAGTTTGCATTAACTAACAAAAGAAATATGAGCCAACATCTTCAGTGTCCCTGAAAGAAGGCAACAATAAAAAAATCAAGTATTAAACCACTGCTGTCTGACCTCACACAAGGAAATAAAATTTGGACCAATTCTGTACTTTTCAAGTCTCATACTGGCAGCTTCTTAATGGCTGTAAATTGATACCATGACCGTTACCCTCCCGGCAGTGGTATCTATTGTCAGTGACTATGAGACATTTCATTTTATGAATAACAATTGTTCCACAGTTTGATTTGGTTTAAACACTTAAAACTAGGAAGAGGTCAGTTTCAAAACAGAGGCAGACAGAACTTCTCAAAGAGCACATGTGTCACCAGCCTAAACCTCTTCCACTGCAGTGGAGATGTTAGTACCCTTTTGAAGGTGATATACATGCAGGATTGAATGGCACATTTTTCAAAGCTACCGTCCTTCTGTTGAGATTATCACCTCTCTGGATTTGAAAAAAAGAAGATAGCTCACTATTTACAGTGTACCTCAGGAAGTCAATAAAGGACTGAAGGCAAGTGTAGATGTGGCAGATGGTGACAGGACAGAAATCACTGTGCCTTCCTAACTCAGAACAGAGCTGGCCAAGTGCTCCCTACTGTCACCTACAGCTGCAAACCTTCTGGCTGATGCTGATCACCTTTCTGTCCATTAATAATGTAGCAGTATTCACACAGTCAGTTGATGGAGTGTTTTTTTAAACATATCAATAGTCTGTGCTTGCATGAATATACACTGTCACTTAAGCAGGATTTTTACGCTGTTCTCACTGAGATTTCATGTGCAAGGAAGCCCACTCTTCAATGATGTGGTAGACATTAGCCTACACATGCAACGTGCATAGGTAGTATTCTCTCTGTGAGAGGGCTTGGGGTTTTTTTATTTACCTGGTTTCCTTTCTTTGGCTTTCTTCTCATTTGTTCACTGAGAATCTCTGTTTTTTGGTATGTGTGACCAAAATTTGGCTTTGCATCCTTCTAAACACAAATGCCATTACTAATACAGAATGAAAAATAAAATCTTCGTTTTAAAACTATATTTTTTTTAAATTAAGAGGAAAAAAAAGGAATGTTATAAACCTTTTTTTGCTCTTTATTCATCCTTTTACTACATCATCTCTGAAATAATAAGGGTTACTAGTGCTGTACACATAGCCCTAGTAAATTATTCTTGGCATGGTATTTGCAAATATGTTTCAAATTAGCTAAATGGACTATGTATAAAAACATGAGCTGCCACAGAGCCATGACCAGTTATTCCCCTTTATAAATGAATCTGTTAGCAATGTTTAAAGTTATGTTTTCCAACCTTCTCCATAATCCCACTGAGATCCACAGGGCTGCCTGGACTGGAGAAGTCACCATTTTGCCCTGGGTAAACAGATGTAGCTTGAGTAAATTCACATGAAGAACTGCAATATTTTCATGTTGTAGAGTGAGAAGAAAAAAGGATTCAACAGTAGATTGGGGTTTTTTTTCCCTAGAGTGCTCTTTTGAATAGTTGTCTGTCATGATGTGAATGCTGTGGGGTGTGGGAAGGAACCTGCACAGTCTCAGGAGAACCTCCTCATTAATGTGTTCCTTGTCCTTACATTCTTTCAAAGCAATACTCACTTCAGTTTGCCAAAAGTGTACAGATGGACCAAAGCAAAAGGCAAGGAGAACGAGCTTGTGAAGAAAATAAAGTGAAGTACAAAGAGAGACCTTCTCTAGAATGTAACTACCTCCCAACTGCAGGGCTGGGAGAAAGAAAATTACTTAAAAGAGCGATAAATGAAGTTTCAATGGGTATCAGGGCTTTCTCACTCTTGCAGGCGCAGAAGGAAACAGCCATTCAAAGCTGACACCAACTGAAAATATTTGAACATTTCTCCCACCTGTTGCTGGTTTTTTGCAGGCTGTGGTGGAATCATTCATTCAGATAATGGTGTGATCAAATCTCCTCATTGGCCTCAGAACTTTCCCATGAACACGAGATGTACATGGACCATCACTGCACATGAAAGCAAACACTTGGAGATGACCTTCCACAGTAACTTCCATATTCCAGATAGCGATGGAAGGTGCCAGAGCAGTTACGTGAAGGTAATAATTGTTGGGGTTAGATCAGCAGAGCAGTGCTTTAAGAATTCACGATTCCAGAATCCTGTTTTGCATTAGTCATGGTTATAACTGTCAAGGCACAAAATTCATGAAATATAAACTGAAGTCCTTGTACCAATACAGTCCATTTTCTGTGTGTTTTGTGAACTGGCTTGTATATAGTTTTAACTTTCATCCATTCTCGAGGTTCTATCATCCTACATGCTGCCTAAAAAATAAAAAATATGAAAAAAAAGCATATATGATTTCAGAATGAGGAAATAACGAGAAAATACGGTGTAAAGAAAACATGTTTTCAATTACTTCAGTGAGTAAAAAAAAAAGGAATATGACACTGTAAGTCTACCAAACTTCTTTATAAGTGTTTAAATTGTCCAAATTGCACTAATCCTTTTTTTAATCTCCAAAATGAAAGATAGTATTCTTATCTTTCATAAATTGTCAAGAGCCTCTTGTTTTCAAAGCAATAGTATGAAGTGGACATGCCTTGAATTTTTCAGTGTCACTTTTTTTCTCAGGCATTTGGCATATGTTCAGTGGTTTTGTGCTCATTTTCTCCACAAAAGTACAACTCCCACTTGAAATAAAGGGCAAACATAATTTGACAACATGTAGGAAGACTTGAGCAGCTGGATCAGGATGGTCTGATCTATACCTACTAACTCACAAACCACAGTTGCACTCATTTTTTAAGGCTGCGAAACAAAGCCCTATAGCTAAGAGATTTGTTTTTTCATAGACAGTGATTAATTGATATAATATGTTAAAATAAATTTCACTAATATGGATGTCTTAATGTCACCCAGTAAAGGTGTTTAATTTAAAATTCCTAAACTGCCCTGAATGGCATAAGTGAAACTATATCAATTGGAGATTTCCTCCATAGAGAAAAATCTGAAAGTTTTGATGTCCATTTCCATTTCTGAATGCCCAGTTTGAGATGCACAAAGGTGTCTGCATATGAAAAACTGTGGAACAGATGTTTCTTCCATTTAATCCA
Organism: Cephalopterus ornatus; assembly: GCA_013396775.1. NCBI lineage: Eukaryota > Metazoa > Chordata > Aves > Passeriformes > Cotingidae > Cephalopterus > Cephalopterus ornatus. Next base: position 43,165 of record VZRE01015809.1, on the reverse strand, counting down.
AACTGAGCAGCCACAGAAGAGTAATCGAAAATCAATTGTGACTTTGCAAAACCTTGGCCAGGCTATAGATTGTTAAAATTAATCCTTTGAGCATCCATTGCCTCAAACACCTGGTCACGTAATGAGGTGATTCATATGCCTACACTTACAGACTAACCCTTGGCTAACCCTTTCTTTTCTAGGATGGTTGCTTAGAACAATCACAATTTCATGTGGTTGTTCTGGTTCCTCTCAATTTCTTTAAAACACGTTATTTTAAATATCAAATACAATTTGGTTTTAATATATTTTTGATATAAACTACCAATAAAGAAACTATGCAAACATATCAACAAAAATTTTATATGTGTCTTGAAATACAGTGCTTCAACTGTGAACTTAAACTGTGCATATGTAAGTAATTACCTGGAGAGGCTTTCACTTACCTACATAAACCCACATGTTCTTCTTGAATGCAGGGCTTGATTGAAAATTGGCTATTGGTACAGTTGAAGTAATACTTCAAAAAATGTGTTTTTTTCTTCATTATATTTTTTGTGAATTTTATTGTTTTCTTAACTCTGTACATGATTTGATACCTGTCATTGAACAAGGAAATGCAAAATATCAAAAATGGGGTTTTTTTTAATTAGCAAGATTAGATATTAGGAATCCAGATCTCCCAGTCTGATACCTTTATATTATCCTAGCATGACAGCTTTGTGTTTTTTTACTCATGAATAACATAAGGATTGCATGTAATAATTCCTTGTATACATAGTTATGCATATTTATAGGGTGTATAGAGATAAGTAAACAGAGACAAAATGAAAGTAGGTAATGATTGCACATAAAATGTTTTTCTCTTGTCCCCTGGACCTGATCTGTGTTTGCTCTGCTGCCATCAGGGGTTCAAGCAAATGACCTCCAGATGCCCTTCAGGGGTCTCTGGCAACCGGTCATTCACTGTGATTCACTCCACTGACTGCAGGGATTAGCTCCAATTAAGATCTTTTAGATTCAGTATGAGATGAATCCTAACCTAAGTCCATGGAAAGAAAAATTGCATATGTAATTTCTGGTGGTTTCCCATAACCTACTTGGGCTTTGAAAGAACTAAGCAATTTCCAATCTGGCCTTGTCAGGTGTGGAGAGGAAATGATGAAGAAGAAACAGCTTTGTTAGCCACAGGATGTGGAAGTTCAGCTCCTGATCCTGTTGTTGCTCCGAACAATGTGATAACTACAGTATTTCAGTCTCAGGATGCTCCTGCACCAGGTTTCTCTGCATCTTTCATAAGCAGTAAGTAATACTAAAGCCAGATGGCTGCTCTATTAGTCTTTTTGGGATTAATTTGATCAGTGTGTAGCAATTCAGATCCCGGTCCAACAAGGTACTGAAGCCTGTGCCCAGATTTGGAAACCAAGACTTTCCATACAGGATGCAGTGGAACTCCAGTGTTGCTCTTGCCAAAGATCCTCCATGAAGCTCTAACTTTGTAGTTATTGTTAGCCACCTTTGTCTTTTCACTGTGCCCAAAAGAAAAGAATGGGCTTTAAATTTTAAAAATTTGTTTCTCTGCAGTTAAACTGCATGGAAGCTAAAGCTGTAATCTTAAAAAGGATCTGCTCCTCCTTCAGAATTTTTCTCTCTCTTCTTCTTTTCAAGGCACATGCTGAAATTGTGGCAGTTTCTCTTGTGTATGGTGTAGCCCATGCCCTTCACATAAACTCCTTACTACCTGCTCTGGCCTTTGCTTTGTTTTGTTGTACTTACATTTTGTGTAGCTCAAGTGGGTGGGCCTGTCCGTTTCTTTAAGCATGGCATGTGCTTTGTGACAGTCAAACCCATCAGAAGTGGAGGAGGTAGTTCTCAGCTGCCATCGGTTGTTTGGGATTTTTTTTGTAGGATGCTGCTAGAGGAAACCACTTTCCCTTCACAGGATTCAGATTAGAACAGTGAGAAATGAAGTGCTTAGATGAAGACCTTATTGCAGTATTCTGAATTCTGAACTGAAACTGCTTTTGTTTTTATAACATTTGCACTAATGTTGTCAGTAACAACTAACAGCCTCTTAGTGGAGACAGTCACAGGCTTCATATGCCTGTTCCTAATCTTATGCCAGCATTTCATTGTGCACTGCATTCTTTTAAAGTTTTGACTTAAAATAAAGAAAAAAAGGCCATGTGAGCCATTAGGAACAGAAGGAGCTCCATGAAACTGAACAATTCTGGGTGGCAAACATTTCCTGCCTCTGCATACAGCAAAGCAACCCGGAGATGGCCCTACAGCAGACTGCATCCTCCTGGATGTCAGGCATGAAGCAAGAAAAGCACCACCTAGGCTAATATGGCATTTTCAAATGAGACTGAATTGCTGCTGTGCCCCAATAATCCTCCTTCCAATTCAGGTACATTTGTATGTACTAAGGGATTTTGAAATGTGCAGGCTCCACCCCCATAAGAACAGCAGTGTCCTTCTGGTCAGCGGGCTGAGGACCTATGGGCTGGTCTTACCCAAGACACTCCCAAGAGTGTGGCACTGTAGAGTGTGACACGGGGGAAGGCCCCATGTTTGTCAGAAACACTGCTCTGTATGTGTGTAAGACCTGCTTTTACCATTGTGATATATATTACTCTCCCTGGGTTTTGACCAGACTCCTAAGGAGAGATGAGGTCCTTGAATACGTCATTTGTTTTCTTACTGTAAAACCAGGATGATGTTATCACCTGGATTATAACTGAGCCTTATTTATTTGTTTGCAGGATGTGGAGTGAATTTCACCAGCCCTGAAGGTCATATTGTCTCTCCTAACTACCCCAGTCAGTATGATAACAACCTGAACTGCAACTATATCATAGATCAAGGACCACAGTCTCTGGTGATCCTAGAATTTGACACTTTTCACTTGGAAGGTAACCTGTTCTTCATAATTTCAGTATGTATTATGAAGTGTAACTTCTTATTTGAAAACACAGAAGTATTTTATCATGGAAAATCATAGATGATTTAATTTGCTAGTCCATTCTGAAAATCTTTTACAAACAAACACACACAGATAAAGTTCCCAGGGTTCAGTTTTGAGTCACTGAAGACTTCTAGAAGAGGGAAGATAGATCTCACTTGTTGAATACCTGGCAGCAATGAAGGTGGGAATTTGCCAGGTTCTTGGAGTATAAGAGTGACTATGGCTAATTCAGCTCTTTGTTGCTGCCTTTTTTTGCCATTCAGTCTTACAATCTTTCTGATCTTAGGCCAGCTGTTTTGCTTTTCAGTGCTTCTGTTCCTGAACTGATAAAATAGATATAAATATACTTGGATGTTTTACAAGAATGTAAGAACATAGAAATATGAAACTAGCTGAAAGACTACAGCAATGGAAAATGTATAAGAGTTGTTACCCATGAACAAAAGTCCCTCTTGCAATTGTCAAACTTGGCAGCATTTAGTCAAGCAATAACAAGTTTAATGTCCTAGTCCCATTGGTTGCAGTGGTAAAACATTCTCAATTTTGATAGGATCAAAATTTTATGGGTGGAGATGCCATGAAAACATAGAGGAATCAGTATGTCCAAACTACTTGGCTGGCATCATTATATTTTGAGGCCATCTTAATCTGGTTCTCTTGAAATTACCTAGACAAAGAGATTTTTGAGTAATTTTTTACTCACCTGGGTTGTGTGATTTGAATTTTTCTTCAGACCAAACAATAAAGTCAGAAAATAGTCTTCTTTTATTTTGTTTTTAAGTTTCCAGACTATTTTGAATTCAGAAGTATTCTGGTCCAAATGTAATTTAGGTCTGAGACAAAGGTCGGATTTGACTATGATTTCATCTGAAGTATTTTTTTCATCCCCTAATACAAACCACTGCTTTAAGAATTATTTTTTTTAATGAAATGTAAATCACGGAAATTAGGTAATTTCTTCACATAGAATACATCATTATTTATCAGAAACACTAAGCACTGGGCTGCATCAGATTGTGCCAACTCTGACAACTCTATGAGCACATTACTGATCTGTATTCTGTCTGTTCAGTTAATTTGTAAGTTGATTCAAGCTTTTATTATCAAGAAGATTAAAGCAAAGAGGTAAGTGATACAAATATAATAATAAACATAGACCTAAACAAATACTAAAAATATTCCACTTCTTGTCAGGCAATTTGTTCCTTAGGCTACACCAACTAAAAGTCCTGACTCACATGAAAGAACTGTGGATATGAGCTAAAAGACATCTGCTTAGCAAAGAGGAAGTATGACACTCTCCAGCAGCTGGTTATTAATGTTTTTCACAAACTTTTAAAATACAACCCTGTAGTAAAGAAAAACTGCCTGTGTTTAAATTGCAAAGAAGGTTGAAACCACCTCCTTGCTAACTATCATTGTAGAAGTGAAAACTTATTCAGCAGTTTCACTGAATATATTTAGCATATGTGACTAAGGGTTTCCAGTGTGAATTCTCTTAGTTCTTTTGCAAGGGCAGGGCAACATTCAGCAGCATCTGTTAAAAACATTTCTAGCTATTCCATGTGCAAGTAAGCAAAGCACCTGCTTAGATTGTTGCTGAGCGTGGCCTTTAAAATTTAAACCATGTGAATACGGATGTTCTGGATTAGGTTTTAAAGTTTAGCTACGTGTCCGATTAGCATAATTTACTACCTATTTGACCTCTAAAAATAAATTTAATTTGGTTTTTTTCCATGGTTTTTTAGTAAAGAAATGAAATGTCTAAAATAAGGCCTGTAAGGCATACATATCTCATTGACTTTAACTGGTTGAGATATCTTTTCCAGAATATTAGAAGGCAGAAGGTAATTGTCTATAGTGCAGTGACAAACTGCTACATAATTAATTGACTTCATGGCTTAGTCACAGATCTCTGCTGTGGAGTAGTTACGTTTTCAGTTATCATGAGATGCCTATTCTGATTATAAAGAACTACTCCAAACGAGGCAGTTAACTCACAGCCACGATACAGTGTCAATATCTGTAGCCAAATGAACATGACATACATGTACTAAGTATTAAATAGGTATTAAGCACTAAATATAGCAAGTAACAGAGCAAGAGAGAACTGGAGGAAACTGCATTTGTTGATTTTGTGATAAAAATTTAATCTAAATTGTCTGCTTCCTGGTAGGTAGAAAAATTTTTATCTCACTTAGAGCCCCTGAAAATAGACATCTAATTTAGATAATCATCTAGATTTATCTCCTCCTATAATGAAGTGTAAAAGTACTTTAAACTCAGAACCAAATGTGTTATGCAGATGGAGTGAATTGCCTTCTGGAGGCCTCTCTCACTCTTGTTACCCATTGACTATTACAGAAAGCCATAGGTAATAGTTTACAGAAGATACCTGAGATTTAGGAAGGAAAACATAGGCAAGATTAACTCTATTAATAGAGTTTGGCTTAGTCTCTGTGATTTCCTTGCGGCCTTAAGAATGTCTCTTTCTGTGCCAAACTGAATATAGTCACAGAACTCTCTTGATTTACCAGTTATATGAAGTTGTGTAAGTTGCCACTTGCTTCTTGTAGTACCACCTGCATTGTTGTGCTTGGTTATTTTATGAAGAACCAAAAAGAGGTGCGAGTTTGTTCTCTCAGCCCCACTTCTGTTACAGTGATAAGTGTCATCTTCCATATGTCCTCCCTCCTTGGATCAAAGGTCTACACAAATCAAACATTAGAATTAGTAAAAAACCCCTTCTTTATCTACCTTAATAGACCTATTATCTATCTACCTTAATAGACTTATTATCTAAGAAATATTTAAGCACATCCAGTTTTGCGCACATAAGCTTTATTCAGATTAACATCCCTACAAAGGCACCTCTAGGACAGTTATGGGAGTGTATTATTAAATGGCTGTTATACTCTTCCAATACGAGTATCACATCCAATAAAGCCTGAGTCCCAAGGAGTGGAAAAATAGGGAAAATGGATGTAGGCTTCCTGCAATATCTGCTTAGAATTCTGTAGTATTTATACACTGTGCCTACAAAACTACTGCTTTGTGTTGATACTGAAAAATGTTTGACCTGAAAAATGTTTTAATAACTTGTTTATTTCTCTTTTTCTTTTTTAAACATGCATCTGTAATTTCACAATCTAGGATAGGGTCACAGCTTTATTTTGGAGCCTGCTCTATCTGCTTTCTCAGTTGTTACTAGGCAATTCAGAAAATAGACAAGTTTTGCAATAGATTATTTTGAAAGAGGATATATATGAGAAACATTTGTAATTCATTGCTTTCAAAACAATTTCTTGTGCTATGAACCTGGTTAATACATTGCACAGGGTATATTTCTGCATAACACTTCTTCTACATTAGTAATTACTAATTGTATTGCCATTTGTATCAGCAGCCACAGTTGTGAAACAAAATCTTATTGTTTTAAGTTTTATAAACTTTAAACAAAAAGACAGGTTCTACCTAAAAACTAAATGAAACAGAATATATGGCTATAGACAAAGAGATGGAAAGAAGAAATTGATATTAGTGATTAGATAGTTACGGGCCCAAATTTGGTCAAGGTTTTTGTGCAGGCATAATATCAAATAAATTACTTAGTGGAGAATGAGACTGGACAGACATTTCTGCTAAATGGAAAGGAGACTATGCAAAGGCATATTTCAAAATGTAATGTAAGGACAACTGAGGCTCTTATCATGTGAACTTTGGAGGTAGGAGTCAATGTATCCATGCTGAATAGTACCAAGAGATGATAAACAGAGTGCAGATAGATAAAAAAGGCCTTGAAAGCAAATGCACGCAGCAATTCAAAGAAAAAAAATTCAAATGTCAGGCCAAATAAATGATCCCTCCAGAAGTATTTGGAAGAAATATTGTCAAGGCTAGAGGACTGAACGGTACAGTATCCATGTTGGAAAAACCACTATTTCTCAGATGAGAGTCATAGCTATGTGGAAGGATAGGTGTTTATCTTAAAGATAGTAACTGGAAACTTATGGGGTTATCCGCACAGAAATAGTAATTGCATCTGTCCTTGCAAATGAGATTATACAGAGCTGATGTGCAGATAAAGAGAGAAAGACCAGGAAGAAATTATCTCATTGAATCCTCATGGATGAATCACAAGAGAAGATACAGCAATACCAGAAGGATGAGCAAAAGCTGTTAGGAGACAAGGTTTTATGAAGAAAAACAGTGCTGGCTGTGTGAAAAGTGGTTGTCAGCTCAAAGCAGATATAGGTCTGACATCTGGCTAAGAACACATCTCTGGAGACTCATGAAAGCTCTTCCATTGTAGTATAAGGGATGGAAATTGGTCTAGAAAAGATCTAAGATTATATGATTAACAGAAATAAGCCACAGAGAAGAATTGCTGATGATGTGCTGAATATGTGTAGAGGCTGAAAGTACGATATGAGGAGAATTTGAGGCTGAGGATTATTTACAGAATAATGTATTTAATATGGTGAGGTAAATTAAGGAAAGTGTAAACATGAGAATGAGCTACAGGATAGAGATCAAATGATTATCAGTCTTGCCAGGATTCATGAGTCATAACTGATACTGGCCCAAACAATGAGGATTCAAAGCTAGAAATTAAGTCTTTTGCTCGCAATCCTACATCAACCATCTCATTTTTTCCAGTGCAGCAGTTCAAATCAACTTGTGATGAGTATTATGGACATTTGCTTTGCTGAGAAATCTATTTCACGTCATGCCTTTCTCCAAAGTCTTTACAGAAAATGACCTAAGTTGATTTCTCAAATCTTTTCCATTCTGAAATTGCACTCGTCTTGATTTCTTTTTTCATTTGCATTTTAAAATTATGTGGTTTTTAACTGCATCACATTATCAAGTATTCTAATAACAGGATAGGACATGAAGAATATTTTTTATGAATTATTTTACTAACAGTGTAATCAGCTATCTGATGTGGCTAGTTTTCAGCTTAGTTACTCTTATTAGAGTCAGAAAAGCACCATGTCATATTTCCATATAAACATAGTTGTAAACCCTGTTGTCTTCACTGAAACAGAAGGAATTTTTTAAATTAAATCTCCAGAGAGGATCTAAAATACACCTGACTGCTGGGATCACTCTGTTGTTCCCATGAAACAGAATTATCACTCCATTCCTATTTGTCATCCTGTTTAGTATGAGTCATCTTGTTTCCTACAATAGAAAGGAGCTTGTTTTGACTGGACAACATGAAGGAATCACTCCACTGAAACAGCAGGCTCAGCATCAGTCCTGTTAAATTTAGATAATTCCCTATTAAGCCTTTGCAGTTTAAGTAACTGCTCCATTATTGCTAACAGGTCACTAAACATGGTAACTTAATAAACATGTGACACCCCAGCTTCCATTAAGCTTGTAAATGATGAAAAAGGCAAAGAAAACATCAGGTTCTTTTTTAAGCATAACAGCTAATGAAACTAATTTTTCAGTAGGTGTGTGCTGTGTTTTTCACTGACATCATTAATCCAGCTTTCTTGCACAACCCATGTGGCTCTGCTCTTGCTCCCACCATACATCCCTTAGTGCTATCAGCTTGGGTACCACCAACTTCTCCCCATGCTTACGGCTCCCAGCTGGGCAGGGAGGTGGGGCCGTGGCTCTGAGCTCCCAAGGTGCTGGTGGCTGGTGCTCAGCAGGTCTCTGCCTGAACTCACAGCCCTTACACTGAAAGCGCAACTTGTCCTTCTTTGGGGACGTTCCTCTGGCACTCAAATTCAGCGACTGACCTTCACAAAATTTATATGAACTTACTATTTTTGAGACCTCTCACCTCAGTGGAATCTGTTTGCAAACAGTGAGGGGGCTAGAAAGTCCAGTAGGTAGGGCAGGGAGTCAGAGAGAATGGCTCATTCCTCCAGAAACCTAAGTGCAAATGAGAAATTTGAAGCCAATGGGAAAAAAATAATAGAATGCCAAACTCCCTGTTTCTGTGTTTCTTTGTGCTTTTTTCACTCAGCTTAATATCTGCACTGATTTTCCCCCTCATACAGATTGCTTTTGAAAATCATTGCAAGATTACATTTACTTTTTTTTTTTTCTTCTGAGTCAAGCTGAAGAACCTGGGATTAGGTACTCAAAAGTTTGAGGGAACATAGGGAGAAAGGAGTGAGCTCTGAAACAGGCTACTGCATGGCCTACTTTTTCATTTTCCAAAAATCTCACTTGTAATAATTTAATAGTCCCTGCACTGAGTGCTGAGTTCTGCATTAGGGGAAAGAAATACCAGATAGTTAGTTGCCTGTAACAAAAGGTGTGTTGCTTTTATCTCCAGAGGAGATCCATGCTTTCATTGGGTCCTCTCATCTCCTCACAGAGTGTTCATTCAACTATGAACTCTCACAAACTCAAGCGGCCTGGAGTCTTTTCCAGATCACAGGATGTGTTGAATGAGACAAGTCTGATGCCTTATATACAAGGTCTCTATGCCTTTTTCTGCACCAGTTTTTCTGCATGTTAAAAACTGGCATTTACTTCCTCAGCAAGCAAATGAGATCCTGAGTTCCCTGGAATGGAAAGTAATACAAAATTTAATTCTTATCTTGTGTGAGGTCTATATACTTGCAGCTCCGTAAATCACACATAAAATATGCTACTAACACTTGTACATTATATTTCCATGCAGCCCCAGCACTCCTGAGCAGAGCTTGTCTTTATGATGGAGTGAGCATCTTCAGTGGGATGAGTGTGGCCACGCATCCTCTCATCACACTCTGTGGTAATGAGCTCCCAGCCCCGGTCAGTGTCTTTGGACCTATGCTGCTCAACTTCTACACAGACTCCCACATTGTAGGCTTTGGATTCCAGGCAAGATACAAAACACTTGGTGAGTATACGCTGTCCTGTGTTTCAGATGGTAGAAATATTCTACCTGGATAATGGTTCAGTGTAGGAAATGTTGCACCTCATTTTGGGAATACCTCAGATGGATGTAGATGGTTCATTTTCCCTCTGCCAGGGGCAACAGCTCCCAGGAGGAGGACATGGGATTTTTTGGTCCATATTAACACATTGACTTATGTGTTACCTCACAGACAATTCTCATTTCAATACTCTACGTCGGACCAAGTCAGGAACTGAAGCACTTTGCTGTAGAGAAGAAATGCAACCATTTTTGGCAGGTTATTTTGTTTGGTTGGTTTTTACATTGTTTAAGGAGAAACGTGACCAGTTCATTTAACTTAGTTAATTTAAATGATTTTATCACGTAGAGGAGAATGGTCTTATTCTCAGTTATACTAAAACTATATTATCCCATATGGGAAGCAGAACACGATCTTGAAATGGACACATATATATGCCTCCGTTTGATGACCCTTTTGCAGTGCTAGGTATTAATGAAAATAAAAACTGGGATATTGATATACTTTTAATTTTTGATAATTATTTTTACCAAAGCTTTTTTTGTCAGTCACATGAGATCCCTTATGTTTTAAAGAGCAAATGTGAATCCAAAGAAAAAGTTTCCAACTGAGTTTAGAATTTACATCTGCAGAAATATCCCAAAAGATTGATTTTATTTTCAAAACCAATTTTAATATTTTCCATATTTAACTGATAGAGACTACTTTTATGTTTGAAAGCATAATTTTCCAACTGAAAAGTGTGAGTTTGTAACTTTGGTATTTCCCTTAATGCATTCCTCATAAGCCACAACAAAAAAGCATAAGGCTAAATTCGTTATATGAAATGAATGGCCTGATACAGATAAGACAGAAGGAATGGCACTGAGAAATGACAATGTGCAGTTAGTCATGGAAAAGACCTTCATAACTCACTCAAGTCAGTTGCTGCTATCTGACTTGTGACTTCTGACATTTGAGAAAGATGACTGCAGCCTTATTAGCTTGTTGTTGTATACAAAGCAGCTTCTGGCAATTAACATTCCTTTTCCCCCTAGTTGTATTGTTTGCTGAAAAAAAAATTAAAAAGGCTCTCTGCTCCTAGTGTGGAATAATGCTAATTCTTTATTCTCCCAGGTCCTGTCCTTTATCTGCCAGTGCTGTAGGCTGCCAGGCTGAGGAGCCAGGGGCTCTGAATCCAACAGCACCCTGTATGAGACTGCCTTTGTTAAGGTGGTGGCCTGGGCAACAGCATCTTTTTTAAAACGTGAAAAACTGCATGTGGCTTTGAGCTATTTATCAACAGGATGCAGGGATGCCTTTTTTTTTTTTTTTNTGTGTGTGTTTTTTTTTTTTTTTTTTTTTTTTTTGCTGAGGTTAAGATTATAAAATAAAGGCTGAAGCTAACAATGGAGATTAGAGTTGGTTTTATAATAGTTTTTGTTCCCTAAAGCACTGAAGCTGGGAACAAACATTAGCCACATCCTGGCCTCATTTGCATCCATGGTGTGAAACCCTGAGAACCCAAGCAGTGCCTTGAATTTACAGTTTAACTTGCTTCTCAGCCAGAAAGCAAGTATTCCATACTCCAGCTCAGCCACCTCTCACTGCTGATGAGTCCCAGCACAAGGTGAGGTGGGGAACAGGATTAGTGATACCTTGGGACTCTTCTCTGCCTTTCTGTGCAGAACAAATGCTACTGTAATGCCCCAGCCCTGCCAGGATGTTGGCAGATGATGAGGCTCTGCATACAGTTATTCCAGAAAAGTCAGAGACAGGGCTGTGAGTGTAATTGTGGCTGCTTAGAGACTTCCACGGCACCAGTGCCTGGATGAAGGGATGCCTTTGCCCACATATCAGCCAGGTTTCTCTCTGCAAGCTAGAATGGGTGAAGAGCTACTTTAGACACATCTCAGTCATGCTGCTGCAGGGGGCACCCGCCCCATCCCACTGCTCCCTGATCCTACTGCAGGATGCTTGAAATCAGGCTCAGTCTTTTACTGCACAGACACAGAGCCATTGCCATTTGGTATGGACTAGTAAGAGCCTGTTACTTTGATGCTGACTAGTCTTCCACTGCAGAGCACAACCTGATAGACATCTACACATTTTACAGTTCTAGGCATGACACTGAAGACTGCTCCTAATTTATCAAGGGCTTATCTTTCCTTACAGGTAAACACCTTTAAGAAATATGAGAATTAGGATGAAGCTAGTATTCAGACACTAATCACTTTTTTTTTCTGTTTCCCCTACAGCTTGTGGTGGCATTTTCAATGGCCCTGTTGGTGTTATCTCCAGTCCGGCCCATTCAGTTCTTGATTATCACAACAACATGAACTGCTCATACTACATCACAGTCGGAAATGGCAAAGTAGTGGCCCTAAAGTATGTAATCGAAGTTCAGCTTGTCATTAAGTGACAGGGAGGTCTCTGATTCCCATTAAAGACAGCAATTATTGACAATTTTTTCTCTGTCTTTCCTTTTCCAATGGCAATGCTGAACTAAAATGAGAAATGGCTACTGAAGTCACTTCGATCAACCTCAGGCTCCCTTACATCTTTCTCTTCAACTTGTTATGTGCAAAATGTCACCCCAGTTTTAAGTTCCCACTTTGGTTACCAAGAGGACTAAGAAATTGTAAAAATGCAGCTCATGCTTTTTAGTTAAATTCTGTCAGTCTTTGAGGACTTCTGAGACTCCTGTGAGTTTATACAAGAAAAATAGTAATTCTTTTCAAGGCTGATACTTTAAAGCCAAAGTAATAATACCCACCCCAACAGAGTATATTTCTGAGTGTATGCTTTCTTGCCAAGAGAGGGATATGGTTGCCACAAAATCTTGCCACTGAGAAATTAAAAAAAATGATACATTCTTCAATCATATATATGCTGACTGTGAATTAAGAGAACATTTCTCAACTTAGCAGAAGACCCAGCTGGTCTGCACTCTGCGCCTGGATTTAATATTGCACAGAGGAGACCTGCTGCTTCACAGAAAGCTGAGGTGTGCTGACAGCTTGTCTTGCAAGAGGCCCAGTGGATGAGGGTCCCAATTTCTTTGAGACTAGTTGGCTGAAGTGTCTTGCCTTGCATTTAATAGTTCTGCTTATTTGCTTCTGTAGAGACGTTTTGTCTGTGTATGGCTTTGGCTATTGCTACTACTTGAATTTTTCCTCAAGCATTAAAAACACATGTAACACAGGATTAGAAATGAAAATGTGATACCTAAAGCTCCAACTGTGTTTTACAGATTCAACAGCTTCCAGCTTGAAATATCTCCCTCCTGCTACAAAGATTATGTGGCAGTATACGATGGCTCAGATACTCATGCTCCTCTCCTCGGGAAATTCTGTGGCTCAGAACTGCCTTCCAATATTAAGAGCTCCAGTAATAACTTGTTCCTGGTGTTTAGCACTGACTTCTATGGAGCAGACAGGGGATGGAAAGCATCTTTCAGGGAGACCTTAGGTAAGCATATTATCAGACTCATAACCCCAAGAATCTGCTGGTAAGTAATTTCTTTTAGTGAGGAGCAGTTGTGATCTACCTCACTAGGGGTGCTGGAAGTGGAAGAATATTTCTGATTTTGTGAAAATCGAGTGAACTAAGCTAAATACTAGGCTTATGGGATCCCTGCATTCCAGTCTGGTTTTGAACTGATTCCCTTTATTCTTTGCTATCTTTTTCCTGCCTCTCTGAAGGCACAGGCACTTCTTGGGTGACTGAAGGCTTAGCAGCACCTAAAGGTCTCTCTTTTGGAGGAAATAATGCAATACCTGAGAATTCTCATTCTTCTGTAGTCAGAGGTTGGTGGTGCGCTAAAGAAGCCTGCCTTCAATCTATCCTCAGTTTCCATTTCCTTTCAGTTCTCCTCACACCTTTTTAAGAACTAAAGTGTTGAGGTGAGTTAAGATTGTGATTCCCCCCCAGTTACCACTGTTCTGATTTCTACTGATTTGCAGGATCATTCTGGTTAGCTGGCCATAACATAAATGCGATCATCGTAAGAAGGCACTGAATATTAAATATTTTGAAGGCTCAAGAGGAAGGGGAAAAGGTTGATTATTACCTTAAAAAGCAGTTTAAGCTCTTTAGTCTATTTTTAAGATCAAGGTGTAAAAGGAGCTTTTTATCTTCTTATAACCTCTGAATTGTTTTAGGGAGGGTAAGCAACAAATAATTATTACATGTAAATTGGTTTCATGTCATCTCCACTAGTTTCCTCTGTAATTAACTCCATGGGTTTTGTGATCTAGAAAGAAGTAATTGTCCGGTTTGCAAAGCTGGCACTCAGACAGATCAGAATGAAAGGCCTTTGTGGCAGAACATAGTCCTTTGCTGAGTCATTGAATCCCCTCCCTGCCCCTAGTCAGTGACTTTCTCATTTGATACAGTCTAAGAAAGTATTTACAGATAAGGAAAATAACTGGTTCTACTTGGCCTTGCCAAGAAAAATATTCCCACAGAACCCCATGGTTATTACTATTATTAACTCTTCCTTCGCTTCACACTAAGTAATTGCTACAAGGATCTTTAAGACCCCTCTTGTGAACTGTATTCGAGGTAACATAACGTTGCTTCACATGTTGCTGTCTTTAAACCCCGAGGTAGAGGTATCAGTTGTTATAGATCCCCTGCAGCCTGGGTTCATGTTTCCGGAGTGAGATCATCCAGAACTCCCCAAGCTTTTGCTCTTCCTGTTGGCATTTAGTCAATCTTTTTAGCCACTGACTATAGATTTGTTTGTGCATCTTGCCAGATATTCTGTTTAAGTGCACAACAGAACACAAGCCAAGCTCTTCAAGTCAGTACTGTGCCTGATAATTTCGTAGAGTGAGGAGAAGCCTTTTATGAATAAACTTTGACATCTACTAGGCTATATTTTGGAGGGACATTTCTGGAGGCTCCCAAGGAAAAAAAGATCATGATGTTGCAGGAGTTACTCAGGAGCAATGGAGTTTCAAGTTATAAAAGACGACCAACTGGAGATGTGGGTTGTGTGATGAAGAGCCCGTGGTGGTGAGATGCTTAATGGTAGGTCTTCTTTCTTCACTGTAGGAAGCAAGCCACAGGGACTAAACCACACAGCCATTAGCAAGGATCCTGGCAGTCCCATGCTAGTATAAAATGGCCAAAAAGTAGAAAAGTGTATTATAAGAGGAAAAAATGAGTCATGTCCTATAAATGTTTCCAGATTGGCTTGCCTAAAAAATGGAGCCAGGAAAATCTGTGACACATCTTTGTACTATAAAGTCAGAGATTATGCTTCAAATGAAAGAGAATAAAACCATGAAGATCTAAAAGCCTGTTATTCTACGTGGTGCTTTAGAGAAGCTCCCTGTCTTTCAAAAGATAAAACCCATGTGGTTTTGTAAGAGTACAAATGCAATCAGATGACAATTAATAATGATAAATCTTTTGAATAAGGAAGATGGTATCTGTAGAGAAACAAGAAGCCTCATTCTCTGTCAGATGACAATGAGCACATTATTCTCTAGTTACCCCAGGGAAGCACAACTGGATAACATAATTATTGGTCTCTGTTTCATGTTGTGAGTGACCCTGATTATGTATTGGAAAGAAAGGAGCAGAAACAGTACATTGTTTCTGTTTGTAGTAAACTAAACTATTTTCTTTCCCCACAAGCTCTTCAAATTTCTTTCCTGATCAGGCTTCTCTTAAAGGTACTGCCAAAATGCAGTGGTTTCCAGGCACTCAAAATGTTAAACCCTGACATTTTGGTAGAAAAATGTGCTCTGTTTTTATTAAAACAATTTGTTTGCATCACTGATCCTGTACCCACTGGAATATTCAAGGTCCCCCCACTAGTCAGAAAAAGGAGACTAACAGAAAGTATGAAATAGTGTTAATCTGACAGTACAGCAACATCTCACCTTTCTTGTCAAATGTCTTTTCTTTCCCCATACTACCCCATACACTGTGCAATATAATGTTAAGTGCACATTTCACAAGCAGCACTCTTTGTCATAACCCACTCTGTGACATGGTGCATTTGAGGCAGTGGGGCATGTGGTCCTTGCAGTGTGGTTCAGAGGGTTTATCATCTCACTATTTCTGCTACTAAGTTTGGACACTTATCAGTCTCATTTTTGGAATCACTTGGAAGTGCTCTCAGGCTGAGCTGGTGAGCTGGGCTGACTGGAAGTTCCTAGCCTGCTCCAAGAGAGTTAGATTTATGGAAAGACAGGCTCCTCTTAGTTACCACTGACCTTTTTTTCTGCCTCTGTTTTCAGTCTGTAAAATAAGAATTATACCTCCTGTCCACAGTGAGCGTGTGCTCCTCTAGGCAATCAATAAAAGGATGAGAAGAGAGAAATCAATATCAGCTTAAGGCATTTGGTTACATGAGATGTCTCTGTGAAGGAAGGAAAGCTAAGATCTCTCCCCAAAGAATGAGGTCTGCGTGTACTGAGCCTGTGACTTGGCCAAAGATCTACTGATTATCTCTTGAGCTCTAAGGAGAGATCTGAGCTTTACAGCTGACCCTGGCTGGCAGGGACAGAGCCTGCACATACCTCTGTCATCCCTGCTGTAATAGCACAAATAAGACTTTGGTGATAAATGGAGATTCTGCCTGTTCCCATTCAGTAGTGGGGTGACTCTCTCACCTCAATTTGTGGTCGCTCTGAGGCTTATGACACAAAGGCTAAGAAAACATATGGGTTTTTTTCTTCTTTTTAAAGAGTCAGCAATGCCTGTCAGGAGATGTAGCTGTGACCTTATTAACAGCAAATAATTTCTCCTTGAAAGCTCTCTGCTCGTGTGCATAGCTCCATTGTCTCGGTAATGAAAAATACATCACATTCTAAACAATTGGAGCAGGATCGAGGGGTTTTCTGAAATACAGCTCAACTCATTGAGGCTGTCTAAGGAAGCCACATGAATTTGCAAGAAGCAAAAAGTGTTACACATGATTAGATAAGTGGGTTGAGTCAGAAAGCTCTTCCTGAGGTTGATTCACACAATACAGGTAAAACTGCAACAGAGCTGGGACAGTGGGAAAGGTGGGATGGAGGAGGGGAGGAAGATTGCCTCCTTTTTCTCTACTGCCCTAAATTCTGCTTGACTTCAAGCTGTGGCCAGCTCTTTCCCCTCCCTTTTTTTTTATACTATCTTTTGTGAGCATGCAGGAGAAATTCAAGTTTATGCTTTGTGAAAGACAAATATCATGCACAGGATTAATACCAATGTCATCCCTTGTTTGCACTACCTTGGGGCTTACAAGCTCAGGGGCCACAATTCGTTTGCGCTAGGCACTGCACAGGCAGAATAAAGCAACAGTCTGCTGTCACAAAGAGATTAAGATTTAAACACAAGATGAGGAAAACCAGATGGATATAGACAGGCACAAAGAATAGGATGGCAACAATGAGAAGACTAATGTTGGCTCTAGGGCAGGAGAAATGTCTCCAAAACCTTTGGCAACCATTAGGCTATTGGAATGTTAAGTCCTGAAACACCCCATCCTTTGCATTGTCCTAAGTTTGCTCAGTTTTTGCCTCAAGGATCTCTCAATTCTTTTTATTGAAATGAGCATTTCTATTGAATGAATATTAATCATTTTGCATAAGGAAAACAATCACAAGCAAGTAGTTTAGAATAAAAATAGTTGGAAATATGAATCTTTCCTGATGTACCAGAAAATATAATAGAAATATAATATAATAGAAATAGATTATAATCTATATGGGGTTTTTCCTGATCAGATGATCTGTTACTTACTTGATAAATCACCCACAGGTATCTGCCTTCCTTTATTCTATTTGCTGTGTATTGAATTACTTCCTGTTTGGAATATAATACACCAAGTGCCTGTCACAAACAGGTTTATTGTTATCCTCTCCCTTAATGAAATTAAAGTTTACTTTTTAAAAAATAGATCCAGTATAATTTTCACAGCATTTTAATGCTATTTTATATTGTCATTAAAAAAAATTGCTTAATTTAGTTCTACATGCTCTTCTGCCCTGCAGACTGAAACCATGGCTCACTCTGTCTTCAGTTTCGAGGTGCAGATTTTTGGCAGTGTTCAGCATGCACAGTTGCTGCAGATTCTTTCTGGGTTGTTCAGAATTGCTGAAAAAAAAATCTGGTTAGGTTCTTCTGCTGCATAAGTCAGCGTTAGGTGTCCTTTTGTGAGTAATTTCTAAATTCTCACACCACTGCACTGATTTATGTAAATGAGGTTGGCACTTGCAGTAGGTGGCACCAGGCACCTGCACTGACAACAGCAATTACGGCCTGTGGGAAAGCTGAATCCTTCAAACTTTTCCTCCTCCGACAAAAAAAAAATCTTAGAAGAATGTGTCCTTGACTGTGGCATGTGAATGCTGTCGCATTTTCTCATGCAGCAGTGACTAGCAGAGAGTTCATAGCCCACTAGGCCTCATTTCCAGGGGTGTATCTTAAGGTATCCAACCTGAACTTGGAACCTGATGCTGCAGATATTATTATTGCTGAGAAGCAAATTGTCTGAATCTCACAAGTATTCTGGCAGAAATTTCTTTGGACTTTTGGTTCACACAATTTTTGCCAAATATATTACACATTAGTATTACACATTTCATTACATTGTCATGGATAAACTATGATTAGTTTAATCTATTAAAAATAATGAATAAATTGTGGCTAATAATATCTTTTCTTGATTTTATTATAGTACATGAAAATGAAAACATCCATGACAAACTCAGAATATATGTTCCTAAGTGGCAGTTCCCGGACTGTTACTAAATGTGTTTTGGGGCTCAAATACAAAAATATGCATCAGCTTGAAATCTGACTAAATTTAGAAAGCATTTGCAGTGTTGAAACAGATCTCTTTGGAATCTTGGAAAAGAATACAACTGTTGAGCTAAAGGATAGTCTACAAATGCCTCTCAGAAATGTCAGTCATTTAATTGCAGAGTCACAGAATGGTTCAGGTTGGAAGGGACCACATTGGGTCACATGGTCCAACCTCACTACTCAAACAGGGTCATCTTAGAGCACATTGCACAGGATTGCATCCATATGGTTCTTGAATATCTCCAGTGAAGGATTTCGTCTTTCAAAGCAAAAGAAATATAAGGGGGTCTTGCACGCTCAAACTGGACAGACAAGAGAGGCAGACATTTAAAAAAGATATTTCTGACTGATGAAAAAAATCAGGTGAAAACTTATTTTCAGACACAGTGATTACATCTCTTTGTAGTGACTAAGTGGTTGGAAGCCGATGGGATATTCAGATTAGTGGCATTTCACATAACTGTGGGTAAACTCTCTGATGGCATGAATTGTCTTAGCTTGATTGAAATCAGTGACTTCTGCAGTTGAAAATCTGTCCTCTGGTGAATACAAAAAAGAGGCAAGGAGACAATTCTGATTCACATCACAAGGGAGACCTAAAAAGGCCTGTGATGCCAAATGTGGATTCTAATGCAGTATTAGTAAGTGCTAGAATGAGGCAAGACTGCATGTCTGCCTCTGGTCTCCCAGAGACCAGGAGTTGGATAGGGCAGTACATAGACTACAGTTTTGCAGGCTTGGCACAGAGCATGTCTGGGCTGTTATATTTGGTATCAGCCCAAAAAAACTCAAGAATATGAACTTCATCTGACTGCATTTGCGAAATCCTGCTAAAGCAGGATACTGGGCCTTTGTAGTCCTAAATGTCGCTGCTGGCACCATTGCCAGGCCATCAAACCAGCCAGAAAACCTTTCTACATAAAGGCTAGTCTACAGACTAAAAAGGGCCCTGTGCTTTCAGAGGTCACCTGAAATGTTTCAGGCTCTGTGGTCAGGGCTGGCACTGCTGCCAGGGCCCTGAAGCCACACAAAGTGAGTGAAGCAATTGCCAAACATGGGAACAGCTCAGCTCACCTTGCAAAGGTTTACAAACCTTCAGTATCAGCCATGAGGCAAAGTAGAACAGTACAATTCCTCTCTCCAGCCATGTCCTTCTGAGCCTTAATGTTTGAAGCCACAATCCAACCAATCTACGAGATTACAGCCACAATTAGTCCAGCCACTCCTCTGCACTGGAAATAAGACCCATCAGGAAAGAAGCATTAGTCTTGATTGAGTTGATCTTTGGGTATTCTGATCTTTAGTTCAGACCAGAGAGAAGTCCTGAGTGTCCAGGGATGCTTCTAGGTAAAACAAAATGAGATTCAAAATTCTGGGAGGGGATTTTCCTTACTATTCAAGCAGAACTAGAACAGTTCTTTGAACTTTGCTGCCTTCTAGTAGCCATTTGGGGTGCTCATTTGTTAAGAAGGGAAGGACAGCAAAATTACTTTGTTGTGTTTTGAAATGTCAGTGGTTTAGCTCATTTCAAACCATTCAGTAGGCTCCCTTACATTGCACTCATACTTGTATAAATGAACCTTACCCCTGGCTGTGCTTCAAAGGCAGGCAGCTTCAAAGATTTATCTTCATTTCATTTCTAGAGGGTATAACTCTTAACAGAGACACATGTGCTTGGTCTCTGCTATAATTATTTTTATTTGCCATAAGGAACCTTCAATTCCTTCTTTTCTGAATGGTCCTTCAGCCTTTTAGTTTCATTAATGCTTCCCTCCAAAAGCAATTAGTGATGACAGTGTGTGCCCTAGTTCTTCTGATAATTTGTGTTCTCTGGCAAGCTGTTTACGAGGAAGACAAGATTGCCATCTGATTTATGATGACCTTATGATTTTTATTTTAAATAAGAAACCAGAAACTGAAACAACACAGTCAGCCATATAGCCGGTCCATCTGCTGGCATACAAATTTTCTATTAGGTACATTTCTCATTATGTTAATCAAATTTAGCTTTTAATATCTAAGAGTCGATTCTATAAATTAACAGACTTCTCAGGCCCAGATTTTGCCTAAATTTTAGCTACATTTTTTTCTGGTTGGGTTAGCCAGTGATGAATATCTTTCCATTAAAGGTGGCTACTCTTCAGCCTTCTATTCAGAAGTGATGCTGATTTTTAAAACAATGTATTGTGTCCTGGCTAAAATGCAGTGCAGTACTGTTTCTCTTAGCACAAGTTCCCTTCTGTTAAGCAGTAGGTTCTTCTTTTACTTGTGGGTGTTCCCTTGATCTGTACAGTTTCACTATTGTGTAACTTCTAGTGGTTACAATCAGATGTAACATTGATCAGTACTGAAAAGCACCAAGATGGATAGATTTTTCAACAAGGGCTGCTCTTTATTTGCCTGGATGCAGGGCTACTTGATACCTGGTCAGCTTTCAGTCTAGATGTTATTTATAATGTACTGTCCTGTAAGCATCTGACTCTATTGCAGCTGAGCACAGGCATTGTGAAAGCTAATGATGAAACCTCATCTTTATTAACTATAAATCACACTTTTAGTAATTCATCTGCCCTTAGAAGCTATTACTGGCTATACTATACTAGCTAGAATTAATTTTCTGATAAAGGGAATTTGGCCTGCTTCACTCTCTGTCAAGTCCATTTCATATGCTGTACACACACAGCTTACCCACATCTGTATTTTTTGTCATCTGAGCTGTCTTTATAGATACACAGCTAGCAGTGAAGTTCACCATTGCAAAGGTCCAGATATTTAATATTCAAAGAAAGGACAATCCAGTAGGACTGAGAGCCTTCCTGTTGTGTGGCTCTGTGGCAATTCCCTGACTCCTGTTGCGATGGTCTGACTGGCATCTCTGCAATTCTAACTCTAAAAAAGGTGAAGGGGAGCTTTGTAAGTGTCTGACCCATATATCAGTCCAGACTCAATATTGCAGGGCTGGATAGCTAGATTATGATCTATGACTGATGTTTATATGCTTAATGTTATGTTTAGTTGACGCTGAGCAGGAAATGGCTCCAACAAGATTGTTTCAGGGAGACTGAATAAATCATGCAGAAGAGTGAACAAAGAAAAAGACACAGTGAAACTGCACTCTTAGGGCTCAGGCACCCTCCTGTCTGACATTTTCCTCCTTCCTAGACTATTTGTAAGAAAGTGATTTATTGCTCACATTTCCCCTGCTGTTGTTCTCGCCTTCTGCAGTGGCATTGGAATGAACACTAACACTTTTCCAAGTTTCCAACTTCATTAGCTGCCTGAAAAACTGGACTATAATCTACTAATTCCTGGCTTTTTCACTTGGTAATAAGTCTCTTCTGATCATTTTTAGCTATAGCAAAAGCAGAAATCACGTGTTATTAAGATTTTGGGGTTAAGCAAACTTCTTTGCAGGGTGGGGTTTTTCCGGCTTTGGTTAGTAGAGCAGGATGACATTTAGCCTTAGTCACCCTGGTTTAACCATTACAGTCTCCAAGACAGGGCTCTCTCCAGAACCAGGTTACTGATGCAATCCTGATGCTTGGATGCTGATTTTTCCCCAGAGTGATCTTTTGTAATACTGTAGTTCAAGTAAGGCACAGTTTTATATGTCTGGAAATGTAACGGCATGTCAAGGTTAAGTCACTGAATGTGCCAGACAGGCATATTTTACACATGCAGATGAAATTCTGAGACTCCGCTCATGTTGCTCAGCCACAGCTGTATCTTCGTTTATTATTGAATGCTCATAAATGGATTTTCTGTGGGAGACAACAGTCTGCTTGCAGTTACTGCCTTGCTCTGTGAAGTTTACAAAAACTCTTTCTCAGACCAAAAACCAAGCGTATAAACCATATTTTATTTGAATTCCTGAGTTAAATAAGTGGTCAGGAAACCCCGTAGAGACTGAGGAAGGAAGTGAATAAATTGATCACATTTATTAGCCCAGTCCTACCCCTGGAAATCAAACTATTCAAAAAAAAAAAAAAAAAAAGCCCTTCAGTAGTCTGTATTTTTTGCTTGTTTGTAATTTGATGCAATAAAGAGATTCTGATCTCCTAATAACTGCTTTTCTCCTAAGTTCTTTCGATGTTACTGACATTATAGGGCTCGAATTTTCACAGCACATAAGTCCAGAACTTAGCCCTGTCTGTGGGATTCGAATGAAAAGCAGCCTGTGTTTCAGAGGGCTTGTAAGTTCCCACCAAGCAAAATGCTTCCAGAAGTCCCTTTTAGCTAGATTCATGAATATGAGTCTGAGTCCCAACGTCAGGTTGCCAGATTCAATCCCTCTAGGATGCCATTGTATTGCCAAAATAAGAAACTTTATTTCATACCACATTTTTAAAGCCAACAACCCAGTGCCCCCTACTGACCAAATATTCTCACCAGCTGGCAAGAATCCCATTCAAAGGCCTTCTGACCACTGCTCTTTTTTTTCATTTCTGTCCTTTGTCTTCTTACAGTCCCTTTAAAAAACCTCTTGCTACATTTTCAAAATAGATACTGTTTTTATACTCAACAGAAGACATGAGCCTTTCTTAATTCACTCTATGAAATCTAATTGTGATTCATATCTCTCTGTCTGTGTTGAAAGTCTTTTAATCGCTGAGATAGTCCTTGCGAGACAGGACAGTAAAAAAGAGTGTAGCACAGAAAAAAAAAAGCTGCTGTCTTAACATAAAAGAGTTGAAGATTAAATAAATTCCAGTAATGGCTTTTATAAAGCTTCTCTGTCTTCAACAGGACCTCAGAATGGCTGTGGTGGTTACTTGACAACTTCAGCTTATACCTTTGGCCCCCCAGTCTCCAATGTGACCAGAAGATATGAGAAAAATCTGGACTGTGTGTGGATCATAAGTGCACCTGTAAACAAACTGATCAACCTCACCTTCACTTCATTCGCGCTTGAAGCGCCGACTGCTCACATTTGCCAATATGATTATGTCAAAGTAAGACAGCTGCATGTTTTAACAAGAAAATATCAGTGGGATACAATCCATTATCTTCTCCATGATGCTAACTTTATTAATAGAAAATGGTCTTAATACAAAATTAAATTGCTTAATATAATTTTTTTTTCATTGGGTTAGATTACTACTCCAGATGTTGTTCTGCCTTTTTGGAAACCAATAAGAGTTTTAACATTGTTATGGGGAGATGCTTCTGGTCTTAGGCTGTCTATATAAATGAGTATTTATTTCATAGAATAGAAACAAAACAAAAAAATACTTTTAAAGTAAAATTGCAGATTCATTATCATACACTTGAAAGATCTTAAATTCATAAGATTTTGGATACATAAGTCTTGATGCTCACTGCTTACTCATGGAAGCTATTTTCTTGGAAATGAGCATACAAAATACCAGATAGCAGAATGCTAGTAAGCAATTTGCACCAAGGAGTGTTATAGATCCCATTGAACAGTAGACATTCTCAATGAAACTAGGAATTCATTCTACATTTTGATGAATAAAATCAACCTTCCCACTGAAAAGCACTTTGAGTTTACATATAATAAAGAAATCAGAATGCCAGATTAAAATATAATAGTTTTTTAATAGATTTGCTGAGACAGAACCAGAATGTTCCATAATGAGATTTACACTGTTCAACAGAATTAGTTAATATGGCAGTGAATAATTATGATCATCAAGAACATCCTGTTAAAGCACAACAGCACATACTGCGCTTTCCAGTAAAAGAAATTGTAAGGTCAGGAGAGGTCATAGAATTTTATTTCTTTTTATTTGTTTGTTGTGCCTAAAGTATTAGTGGCTTATATACTCTTCTTCTTTCAGCTTTACGATGGAGATAATGAAAATTACAATTTAGTTGGCACATTCTGTGGATCTACAGTGCCAGCTCCTTTTCTTTCTACCCGTAATTCCTTGACTGTGAAATTTATCACAGATAGTTCCGTGGAAAGGGGAGGTTTCAATGCTACCTACACCACAGTGGATCGTAAGTATACATATATATGTATGCATATATATTGCTGTGATTCTTTTGTGGATACTTATATTTAAATAGTAATTCATCAAAATTTGTTATAGATATAGGGCTCAGGAAAGGGCAAAAGTAGTCCATAGCACAGCATCTGTAAGCAGCTCTGATAAACCCCAGTGCAATTCTCCTTGGTCTTGGCTGATTGTGAGGTGACTGTCAGTCTGAAGTGCAAAACAGGAACGCTCACAGATTGTTAACAAATAGGCAACAAATAATTATTTGAGTTTCATGACGTAAAATGACAACATTAGCATGTGTTTTACTTTCTTTCTCCTTCTAGAGACTCAGATGTAAATACAAAAGTGTAGTTTTCCTCACAAAATATTTTTCCCAGTTTTCACTCTATGATGCATTTGTTACTGTTTTACACAGGGCTGTGTGGAGGAATATATAATGCAACTTCTACATCCCTGACTGCAACATCTCCTAACTTTCCAAATGAGTATCCAGCATTTACTCTCTGTACTTGGGTCATTGATGCCCCTCCACAACAGCAAGTCAGGGTAGAGGTAGAGGCCTTCCACCTCCATTCCAGCCAGGACTGCTCTCAGAACTACCTAGAGCTCCAGGATTCACCAACAGTAAGAGATTTACAGGTGATACCATTCCACATCCACATTCAGCTCTCTTCTCTCTTTGGAAAGAGAGATGAAACCCAGCATTCAGTAATAGACTGACTGATGATACTGTGTGAGAAGCACATCCAAAGCATTATGCACTGTGCCCCAGTTAAGCTGTGTTAACTGGTACACAGACCTCATGGAAGCACACTGTGCACAGATTGCATTAGACCTGGGTAAGTGTTACACAGTTTTTCCCAGTTGCACCAAGTAACAGTTCTGCCAAACTTAACACCTAGAAAATACTGCCCAATAGTGAGTTTCCATAAACTGATTTTACTTCCTTCCATGCAAGAACCATAGTAAAAATGAATGCCAAGAACAGTGTTTGTGAAAAACACCAGAAAAAAAAAGCCCAACTGTTTATGTCCCTTTCATTACATTATTCTAAACCTCCTTTCATTATTTCTCATTTTGGCATGAAAACACCTGCTACGTTTGATATGTTTCTCATAATAATTCAACATAAAATGTTGAAACATTATTAAATGATTTCCATGAGAACTCTGAAATACAGTTACATAATTGATATAGAAGGTGTTGAGAGATTTATTTACCTCAAGTTCAGAAAGTAGAAAACTGAATTATATAATTAAGTAACTTGTGATATGTATTCAATTCCAGCGCAGTCAAGGTGCAGTCCATAGATTCTGTGGCACTGAAACTTTTCCAATCCCCAAATTTTATTCTTATGATCGCACTGCCATTGTGACGTTCAAGTCAGATGAATATATGATTAATAACGGAGTCAGATTTTCCTATCAAGCTACAGGTAAGCTTGAAGAAATGTCTAAAAAATCTATCTATTTTTCCCTCTGTTTATGCCATACAGTGAAAAGCAGTACAGAGATCTGAAATCCTTACATGTTTCTGGTTTCCTGTCTCAAGGTTGCAGCAGAGAATATGATCAGCCATTTGGTTACCTGAAGAGCCCTGGCTGGCCTGGTCGTCATCCCAATAATACGGATTGTTCTACAATTCTACGAGCTCCCCCAAATCACACAATATCTCTCTTTTTCCATGCTTTCAGTTTAGAAGACAGTATCCACTGTTCACGTGATTTCCTAGAGGTATCAAGCCAAGTATACATATTTTGTGGGCCTGTGTCAAAATGTGCTGAATTCAAAGGATATTATTAAGCTCTGATCAAGTCTGAGCTGAACTGACATAAGGGACTAATTTATTGCTACATTTTTGTGGTGAAAGGTACTTAGGTGTTCTATTAAGAGGTTAAACAATACACACTATAGTAAGTCCAAAACAATGAATAAGTAGTTTCATTATTAGCTAACTCATCTTTACTTAGCTCTTGTTGAGGTTACTCAGTTAACAGAGCAATCTGGAATAGTTTGCATGAACAGAAAGCCATAAACATGAGTGCTTTTGTTTCAGCAGTAGATTCCATCTGCTTGAAACTTTTTTTAAAAAAAAAAAAAAAAAAAAGAAGTGCTCTAGTGACAAGTGTAGGATACTTGCAAAGGTACTTTGTGTCAATAAAATGCATATCCTTCTCCAACGCAATCTTCACTCCCTCACTGGTCAGATGAGAAGAATCAGATATTTGTGGCAGAATCATTATTTAGTTCTCTTTTCATATCCTCTTTACTGTCTCAAGAAATGGATCTGAGGATCAGCATTATTGGAGCTCAGAAAAAATCAAATTAAATCTGAGCTGTGTAATATAATCTGTGTCTTAATGTGACCAGGGAAAAGAGCGGTCTGCAAGGTAAAGAATTAAATCTTTTTATCTGGAATATTAACATTTCTTATGGAAAGTAAAACATGGGCTTGCAAAAGCACATCTTAGCTACTACTTAAGTAATTTTCTTCAGTCAGGAGATGTACCACACCGTAAAATTTAGCTGCCTGTTTCTGATGGTACTTACTCTGTGCAATTACTTACAAAACTTAGACAGACTGGTTAATGGTCTCTTTCCTTCTATACAAGAATTTATAATAGTAAAAATAACAGTATTAAACTAAGTAGTGACTTGAATGCATACCATAATTGTCATTTTACGTTGTGCTCGTATCACTGAATAATTGTACTGGTGTGTAACTGGCCTAGAAATTTAATGTTGACAATGCTTTTTGTGTCCCTTGAAGGTCAGAAATGGGAGTGATGTGCAATCACCACTACTTGGCAGGTTCTGTGGAAACACTGTGCCCAGTCCCATCTTCCCTAAAAACCATGCTGTCTACCTTCGTTTCAAGAGTGATTTTTCAGGGGCTCATGATGGATATGAAATTACTTGGACTTCATCATCAAGTGGTAAGGCTGTAATTACCAAGTAATTCCACATGGAAGGAAAATGCAGCAGTATGGAATTCTTCTCTTTTTGGACTCTGCCTCATCAACACTTTAGACCTTCCCTAGAGGACACAGCCCACCCTGTTCAGTCACTGGAGAGAGGTAGTTGCTCCTCAAGACCAGGGGGGTGAGGTTCATTTCATGAGATGGAGGCAATTCCCTTTCTCTAATGCTGATTTTAGCAGCCTCGGAGGATGTAGTCCACTTAAGATGAAGATCAACTTCTTTCACTGAGAGGTCAGAAAATATCAGGACCATCTACCTTGGAATCCACAGAGTGGCAGTGGTGGTGGCGACTCAGCCTGCCTCATTAATAAGCCAGTTCTGATATGCCCTAGGATCTAGGCACTGCTAAGCTTGAAGAGGTCTGAAATTTGCCTCAAGAAAACAAACTAACTATAATGCTGTGTAATGACTATATCACAAACACACTCAAAAATCTCTTACGAAATGGCAGTGAACAGCTGGGTAATAGTTTGTTCATGACACTGACTTACTGGAGGTAGGAAAGCTCGTGGCCAGATGAAAAGCACTGCAGAATAACCATAAAGTACTGAGTGGCCTCGTGATGAAAAAGCAGATAAAGCTTAGTGTAGGAAAGTGTCGATGAAGAATGTGGTCAAAAAAAGTCAACCCTACCTTTACATACAAAAATATTGGCAGTGAGTTGACTTTTAGTACTCAACGACAAGATCCTAGGGGTAAAATAGTTTCATGGAAAGAAAAGCTCACTGCTCACTAAGAGTCAAGTAGGCTGGCACAATGATAGGAATTGTTGTGAAAGGAAGAGAGAAGAAATAGACAGTCACTGTATAAATCCATGGTTCACACACAAACTGAATGATGTGTACAGTTCTGGTCGTCTCCTCTTATAAAAAATGATGATTAACAAAGGGCTCAACATAAAAAATAGCTTCTATATGAAGTATGCTGAGACCTGTTAATCTAGTTAAGAAACTATTGAGGTCTATAAAATTGAATGATATTGAATGATAACTAGTGACCCACTGTTCATTGACTTTTCCCATAGAAGAACTAGAAGCCATCAGATAAAGCCAGGAGTTAGCAGGTTCAAAACAAACTAAACAAACCAGTTCTTGACATAGTTCTTGACATGCAGTTAAGCTGTGGATCTCCTTCCCATATGCTACAAATTTACATGGATTCAAAAACTACCTGCACAAATTCATGGAAGACATTTGATAAACACTGAATAGAAAGATTCCACCTCTGAGAGCTGTAAGCTGAAAATTCTTGCAGACTGTGAAAGTAATCTGGGGCATGACCTGCACATACTTACTCTATAAACTTGCATTTTTCCAAGGTCATCTGCTTCTGCCCACTGTTGAAGATGGAATTTTTGTATAAATGGCCTTTAGTTTACTGAATACGACTATTTTCTCAGAGTTGTTCTCTGTATTTTTCTATCAGATGAGGATTCACTACTTTTCATGCCAAAAAACAGTCAAAGAGAATTCATCTCTAGTTGAGTAGCTGGGAACTGAACTGACCAAGGCACTCTGGTTTTTAATATTCAGTGATGCTCATTGCATATTTTTCTCAGGCTGCTGAAGCTAGACCCTCGCTTTTGTCTCTTACTGGAATAGTGCTGTAATCCACATTAGTTTTCTTCGTTTTTCAGTGCTACCACCAATACTGTACTAATGTAATAAATGATGTATCATCTTGTGAAATTAAGCCTTCTAGGCCAATTAACAATGTCTGCTTCCAGGATGTGGAGGAACATTATACGGCACCACTGGCTCATTTGCCAGTCCCAGCTACCCAGCAACTTACCCCAACAACACTGACTGTGAGTGGGCCCTTGCTGTGCCCAAGGGACGAATTGTCACAGTGAACTTTGATTTCATCAGCATCGATGACCCAGGGGATTGCAGCAGCAACTATCTGATCCTCTACAACGGGCCAGATGCCAGCTACCCCCCTGCTGGGCCATACTGTGGGACGGTGTGTATTGACTTCTGTCTGTGACCCTGTAAGGGGTTAAAATTATTATTTACTGTTCAATATACAAGACTGTTTCCCTAATTCTGGTACGAATTCCACATGAGTGGAAGTGAAGGCGCAAAGCATGTGTAGCACCTTAGAAGACTTCCAATTCAGACCGTGCAGTGACATCTAGTGGGAGGCATCAAGCTAGTTTGCTCCGTGTTTAGTTGTATTTGTGATTTGAACACTTGCAATACCCTGAGGGAGAAATGCAGAAGCAGTTATCTACCACAGACCTGAGGCCTCTTTCAACCTGTCATCCAATTTGTGCCTCAGTTTTAACACTCTCACTGGCTCTTCCAAACGATCTTGACTTTCTATAATGCTTTTCATTTTTCTTGTCTTTAATTTTAGGATACAAACATCGCTCCATTTACTGCTACATCTCATCAAGTCTATATAAAATTTCATGCTGAATATGTGACTTTACCATCAGGATTCCAATTAAGCTGGACAAGCTAGAACACTGTTTATGAGAAATGTATTACCATTCCTTGCTACGCTGAAGAAACTTTAGATCATAAAGGAGGTTTGAAATCTGGTGATGACAATTGCAGCTGAAGTAAGGCCTTTTAAAAGTTACTGTAAGTGTTACTGTTATGAATTTAGAATTCTGACCAAAAAAAAAAAGTGATCTCCTGCTATACTGACAATAAACTATTATCTACCCAGCTGGGAAAAGGAGTTTTTGCAATATATTTTTTATATTCTTCTACATAATTTCAAAGTTTTGCAATTAATGCTATAAAAAGTGAATTAGTTGGGATAAAACTTAAACATGGAATTCATAAGAGGACCAAAGATATGAAGTTGTCTTTATGTTGCTCTGAAGTTATGTGGTTTTGTCCCAAGCGCCCCTGAAAATGTCAGCTAAAGTTTTATTCAAATTGGATAAAATGAGAAATTGCAAAAAATGCCCCTGTCCTGCAGCCTCTTACACAGATAACTGTCTGAAGAACTTTCAGTAATATGTGCATTGGGTATAAGAACCCAGCTAAATCAGTACTTGAGCATTCCCTGAAGTTTAACACA
The DNA here is from genome assembly GCA_013396775.1 of Cephalopterus ornatus. Classification (NCBI taxonomy): domain Eukaryota; kingdom Metazoa; phylum Chordata; class Aves; order Passeriformes; family Cotingidae; genus Cephalopterus; species Cephalopterus ornatus. The sequence continues at coordinate 12,553 of VZRE01015809.1, read as the reverse complement.
GCAAGGATCGGATGTGTTCTAAATCTTAACCACATTAAGAAGTAATGTCAGGATCAGAGCCCTATGTTCAATATATACAAATATCTGTAATTATACTTATTGAGTTATATTTTCAAGCTTCCAAATCTATTTTACAACTGAATATAAAAAACTTCTGAGTCTTTTAGTAACTATGTTACCTTTGTAGGCAACTTCCTAGACATTAACGAAACAGATATAACTTCAGAATAGGGCAGACATAGAGATATCAATCAATCTTTGACTACAATTAAATTTTCCCTTCCCTGGGCTAACACACATCAAACATAAAAGATGTTGTTGACAGAGAATACAGGGTATACTGTTTTCCACCATGAAACACTTTTTGTCACAACCCAGAATGAATCCTGAATGTCAACTGTGACGGACACACAAAAGAAAGTCGCACCACAGCAAAGGAACATGGGCCTCATCAGAGCTCTCACGTCACAACTATTACTAAGAGTCACAGTGAAAACAATTCCCTCATGTGATTATAGTAATAATTAATTATGAAATGATAATAAAGTATAAACAGCAGTTTTAACAAAATCTAGGAACTCTTTGAAGATTTCCCAGTGAAGGCCAAAAAGCCACCATTCCACAAACACACAAAACTTTATAGCAGCTGAACAGCCATTCTGGTTAAAATAAAATGTAGAAAAAACCAAGCAGACAAAAAGGACAAGATACAAAATACAACTCAAAAATCCTCTGATGGTAAATTAGAAAGAGTTAAAAAACTGTTAACTGTTAAAACCTGTTAACCGCCACTGGCCAACAGAATGAGATGTAATCCAGCATTTTAAATTGTACAAGGACTAAGAAAAACTGAGCCTATGTCCAGGTGATATTCCTGCTAACACGCCTAAAATGGAAAACGGAGAAATATCTGGTTTGGTATCAAACTGGAAGACATCTGTCCTGCTGAACTGCTAGCAAAACAGAAAATTCCTCTAATAAGGGAAGACATAAAAGACCATAAAGTCAAATGAAACATTTTCAGTTTAGTAGTCCAGAAAACTTTTGCTCTGAGTCCACTTCCAAACTGATGTCATATTTGCAATCAAAGGATGATGCAATCTTTGTCCATATTGTTTATTAAAACTCACTACAGGGGATAGCAAGCAGTAAAGAAAGAAACATCTGAACAGCTGGGAGACGAAGCCACAAAATAAATTTTAAAGACAGCAATGTGTAAGTCACTCCAAGTGCAATCAAGCATGGATTGAGTTATTTGCCTACAGAGATAAGGAGGACTGTATTTCTCCCTTGTATCCCAGGGCTATGAATGTCTTTTTTGGCTATGACCTTTCTATGAATCACTGTGGATTTGGCACAGTTGGTGCAGGGCAGAGAATCCCCTCAATATCTGGTTGCTGTCACTTGCTGCTAGGTGGCTGGAATGGAAACATCAGATTTTAGGCAAGAATTGGCTTGACAAGAATGTTGTCCTTTTCTGCATTTCTGCTCCAGTGTGGAGCACAGCTCAGCTGGAAGCCACAGATGAAAGGGAAGGGTAAGTCTCTCCAAACAACTCCCTGCCACTGCAGTCAGTGTTCTATGGTACATTGATTGGTCCTGTTAAAAGTGGATCAGTCCTGTCAGAAATGAGTTCTCACATTAAACCTTGGCCTTGTCAGGAGTGTGACAGAGCATAAAGTGGCAAATAGAAACCTGTACATAGTTTTAATGAATGAAGTTCATTAGTGGATTTTTGAGGCTGGTATCAGTTACTTGTGATACAGTTTAAGGACACAAAGTTCCCTGAGGACACCCCAGTCCCCGTGCTTGCTGCGCTGGAGCTGGCCTCTTGCTGGCTTAGGGACTGGTATGCAGACATGATCTGGTGGCCTGTCATGTGCATGAGGCCATTCCGGTAACACAACCTTTGGCCTTAAGCTCTAGAGGGGAACTCTAGCTAAACTGATGACTTTGCTGAAATCTGTACTTCAAAAAGACTGATTTCACTAAGAAAAAAAGCATGTTTCACTTTAAAGCAGATAAAATGCTATTGGACATTTTTTGATATGATAAATACTTGCTCATGGCAAGACCTTTGGTCACAATATCAAATTTTATAGAATCATTGAACTTCTGCAGAAGAAAAGACTGAAGAGCACCATGAATGGGAGAAAGAGAAATTTTTAAGTTTTTTTAGTCTAACAATAAGTAATGATTGGTGCATCTTTAAATGTTACAAATATTCAGTACTTGTGCATAATTTTATTTACCAATAAGTAAAAATGCATGAGGTTATTTAGAGGAAAAAAAAAAAGGAAAGTCCAGCAGAGAATTTGTGCTCATGAAGACTGTTGAATGAAGCTCCTGGTACAAGGTTCAATTGATCTAGCCCAACTGACTCTCACCAAAAATAGTCAAAGTCTAAAATTAGAGTAAATTATCAAACCCATTATTTTAAAAAAACAGGAACAAAGTAACCCGCTGCTGTCCTCTAACTTTTTATATGAGGAACCACAACAGAAATACCAACTGCAGAAATATTAAAGTGGAGGTTCTTAGAGGAGAGAGCTAGTGCTAAGCCATGTTTCTACCTTGGAAGGTAAGAAGTAATTTAAAATGCTTTAAAATGAATGCACAGCAAACACAAACAGGAAGAATTAAACAGATAATCTAAAAAGAATTTTTCCATAAAACTTATATGTGCTTTTTGCAGTGTACAATTCAAAAGACAAAATCTGTGTTTAATAAGATTTATAGCTTCATCTCACAATGCTGCCATGAATATCTTTGCTTTTATGTCTGTGCACATTGCTATTTTATAGATAACGTCATTGTTGTGAATGCTGCATGTCCGTATTATAATACCTGCACAACTACAACCTCTCCCTGTCAATGACAAAGCAGAGATAATGAAGTGCCTATTTTCACTTCCTAGAACCTGCATGTTTTCATTTTACATGTAAATCTCCTTCTGCATGTTAGTATAGATATTTATTCTTATATAAAGGTAATTTTATGAGGCAGTTACATATGAATGGTAAGCCCTCCAAAGATGAGGATTTGAAGAGTAAGAACTAAAAGGTCCATAGCAGTGTTTTTAATTTCCCTTCCCATGTGATGGGGCTATTCTTTATAAACAATAAATAACAAGTAATACCACAATAAGATATTGTTAGGACTATAGTTACTTGAAGTAAAGGAGACAGAAGATACCCAGCTAAAATGCTAGAAATCAAGGGGCTAGTTAATTTAAAACATGAGCTAATTTTAGTTAAATTTACAAAGCAAACTTGACTGAAAAAGAGCTTTCAATTGGTTCATAAAGCAAAGGAGGAGGTATCTAAGTTTCCCATAATAACTTATGTTATTAAGTGTCCTAGGCACCAGAATTAACATATTTAGCATAATTATTTTTTTCAACTGCCGAACTAAAACTACAGAATTATTCTGCAGTCCTAATTTAAATGAAATGCAACAAAAATTCATAGAATTGACTACTGTTCATAATAAAGAACTACTGCAACAATACATGGTAACTAACAAGTAAATGTTTAAAATGTTTATTAAATGATAATTGAAATAGAGGCCAAATTTTGCTTTTATAAGGAAAAGATGAGCAAAATAAATACTGCATGCCAGTTATCACACTTACTTAGTGTAATGTTGATGGATACATTTGTAGTAGCAGTGCCCATAAGTACACAACTGGTTTTGCAGGGGCACGTTGCTGTTGTATCGCTTTGAGCACACGCTAACCCTGCATTAATGCTGTCCATTATCATAGCTTTTCTTGGAGGGGAAAAAAAGATACAAATAGAATAATAATGCAAAACCTCATTTCCTTGGTTGGAAGAACTACCTCGGACAGCAAGAGCAAGGGCAGAGGCAGAGCCACTGATCCCCTTGCTGCTTCCCAGCACAGTGGGAGGAAGCAGTGGGAGGCACATCCAGCACTCGCTGCCTGATTAGAGCAGGCTGGGAGCACTGTTGCAGGGGCACCTTTTCCCTCCTCTGACCACTACAGGGCGGCTGCAGCTCTGCCACACGGTCCTGGCCATATATCTACCTCATAGTCACCTACTTTAGCCTGCTGTCCTAAGGACAGAAGGCATATGCCAGCCTCTGCAAAGAATTCAGGCATCTGCTCATCTGACAGATTTAGAACAAATCTGACAGATAGCAAAGATATTTTGTAGTTGTTTCATAAGCCAAAAATCAGTAGCTTGATGGCATAAATTGGAAAAGCCTGTACTGTGAGCTCAAGCACTGTACGTGTGGGCAGGCTCCCCAGGCACAGGCAGACCAGCCTCTATCAGGGGGTATACAGAAGGAGCTAAGGATATTTGGGGCCAAAGGGGTTACAGAAGAACTTGATGTACTGGGAAGAGGTAGTGGAGGATAAGAAAGGGGACACTGGGTTACTGCAGTGGCATAGGCCCCCTGCAGGAAATGACTCTTCACAAGTTTGACTGCTGAAGGGACAATCTGAATAATTTTTCATGACCAAGGAATGACCTGACTCTTGGACAGTGTGGCTTGTGTACCTTCTTTCCCACTCCTTCGCAAACAACTGGTATTTAGTGCTCCACAAGACGCTGAGAAACTTTAAGAGAAAAGCTCAACAGCAACTCCTCTGCCAAATCCAGCACAGTCCTGACTGGGGTATGGATTCGTGCACTTACTCAGACAAAAGGTTTGCTCAAGCAGGAACCAAAGGAGGTTGCATAGAAGGTAGGAGTGATAGATGAACTTGTTATATAACAACAGGATAATGAAATTAGGTGGATGGTGAAAAAAACACAATTCTGACAAAAGGGAGTAGTGAAAATATATTTATTAAGTATTATAAATACTTCTATGGTGGGGGACAAATGTGGATATCTAGGCAATGTACAATGTCCTGATCACTGCACAAATGGGGCAAAGAGAAGCCAGGTGAGCTTTGCATTAGCCATGAAGACACTGTTTTGTGAGTATCTTGTTACAGTCACATGTGCTGTTTGTTGGAATAAGGAAGTTAGGACCATATTTATAGACAATAAATCTACCTGAGCCTTTTCTACGAAATGAAGCCTGCAGTCATTCTCCCTGAAATAAGAGCAGCAAACATGTTAGCACCTACGTCTTTGGGACAACTGGTTGGTGACAGTCAGGGCATTTTCTTACACAGAAAAGGGATCCGGACTCATTTGCCAGCAGACAAAAAGGGGCTGTACATGTGAGTGACAGTGTGTTCTGTGCTGAGAAATCCAGATAAAAGGAAGTTCTTTCAGTTGTGTCTTGTAAGAAAGACTCAAAAGCAGCCTGTAACTTCAGGAAAGGCTCAAGGTGGTAAACACCATCTGGGGATAAACATGCTATAGTTCTGCAGCCCACAATTAAATCCTTACATTCCTAAAAAAGGTAAAGTTGAAGTTGTGCCTCCACAAAGTTTGTTATTTGCTGGCTTAGGCACATTCCTCCTCATCATCTTGGCTTCTAGGGATGTATTTTAGGCTAGCTTATTTTAGGCTAACACCATGGAGCGCATATGCAAAATTCAAAGTTTTGGTTCTCAATGGGTAGCCTGGCCTTAGGTAATTTTATAGATTTTGCCATTAATCGCTGAGCTTCCATGTCTGTGGAACAACAGGAAGTAGGAGCTTCTTAACTGCTATCGGAAATGTTGCAGCATAAATGCATTCGAGGCAGTAAGGCTGTGACTCCAACATCATGGTGTGACAAGATCAACTAAAGTGCTCAGAACCTGGGTCCAGCCTTGTCACTAGTTTTGCAACTAGAACCGACTAGACCATCCACGAAGGCACCTTAAGAAATGGAAACCGCTGGTTCAATGCGCCTTTTTGTTTGTTTGCTAGGGGTTTTTTGATAACGTCTTTTCCCTCAGGAAGCCTCTGACAACTTCACTGGACTCTAAACGCCCCTTGTCCCGACCCCTCCGCAAGGCCCGGGCCCGCCCCCGCTTTCCGGGGCGGGAGCTGCGCTGCGCTTGCGCGCGCG
>VZRE01015804.1:32308-42879 GCA_013396775.1 Cephalopterus ornatus | reverse complement strand
TAGCTGTCATATTCACTTCATAGTTTTGCAGAAGGTGGTACTTTCATAAAGAGACTACAAAGAACAAAGGATTAATTTACAAATGCAAAAATCAAATGCAAACAAACAGACAAATACAAAATCTTGGTACACTATAGAAATAGTAGCTATTTCAAAACTGATCTGAAAATATCTCTCTAATATATAAGTCTGTCTGGTCAAACTACTACCAGAAATTCAATAGACCTCTCTGGGGGTAAAAAAAAAAGTTTAGCCACATCTGAAATAGCTCCTTTATTCCCTGTAAAACAGCACATTTTATATTCAGCTGCAGAAAAAGGAATTTGTTCACTTGGTTTTCATTAACTATAAAGATCCCAGCCATAAGGAAGTCCACACTGATTAAAAAAAAATAACTGCAGGTCCCAAACATGTAAAACTTATAAATACCACACATTACAATCTCCTATTATATATTGAAATGAATATGACTTTTCTGAAGACATTGAAGGAATTTCATATATATGTGGTTACCTATAGTAGACAGGCACCTATATTAACAGTTTTGGAAATAGTAAAAATGGTTCTTATGTTAGCATTTCTCTTATCTCCTGAAGGTGTTGAAATCATGACTTACCTATGCTTACTTTACAAGCCCACATTTCTGAGAATTACATATAAAATACACACAAACCAAGAGATCCCTGTTGTGTTCTTACTAATTTTTCTCTTTCTTTCTTATGCCATACTAATGGCAATATATAGGACACCACGGCTTATAAACCTGTATAGACTCCAAGACTAGGAAACAAAATGTTACAACTCTTTTTCCTGCTCAAAGTTTTCACAAACTACTGAAATTAACCTTTCCAAGTGTCCCAATGGGCATAGAAGTTTGAAAAAAAATACCAACACTGAGGTTAAATAGAACTGATGATGAGTTGACTTCCTTTGCTCACCTGCTACAGTCTCAGACTCAAATAAATTACATTTTTTTAAAGTTAAAAACATCCTACAATATAGACATAGTGATCTAGTAAATAAGGAAACTGCCATGGATAGATACGCTATGTGGGTTGCTGTATTTAGGGTTTTTTAATCCAGGAGAAAACATCCCTCAAATACTCAGAGCAGTTTCAAGTACTACTTGATACTCAAGGGTTTTTTACCCAGAATGAATAGAAACACACACAGAATTTCAGTGGTTTCCTAGTTCCATAAATAAGCAGTTCTTAAGAGAGGAAAAAAAAAAAACCCTACTCCAAAAGAGTCCCACAACGAGTCTGCAACAGCAAAGCCATGGGAGCTAACACTTTAAGAATCTGAGTTTTCATTGAAACATTAGAAACTAAAGAATACCTTTCACACATAATTGATATTTACCATAAAAATATCATGTCTGATGATCTCTCCTGACTGAAAGTGCATTAAAGCTAAGGCCACATCACCAGTCACTGTTATCGGAAATTTGCCTGTAACAATGAAATACAAGGAAAAAAAAGGCCTGTTCACCTTTCTTATCATTTGGGAAAGATGTTAACACAGAAGCTGTCACTCCTAATTCAAGTTATTTCCCAGTTATTACTGCCACAATAAATAAGTTATACAGATATTTAACAGGAAAAATTCCTCCAAAACCAGACACTTAAATTAGAAACCTTCTCCACAGACACCTGATAAGAAATCTGAACTGGCAAGATCCAGACAGGAGAGTGGAGCAAATGCAGTGAGCTATGATAGTCGGGGGAAAAGTAAACTTTCTTTGTAAAAGGAGAGTAAAACGTTGGTTTGTTTTGCTAACAAAACAAAGGTCAACAGGGAATGTGATTGCTCTCTCTAGGGCAGCCAAAGAAGGTTACAAAGGAAGAATGCCACGGAGCAATGCTAACATAACAATAAATGGGCACATGAATGCAAGCAAGAAGAAAATCAGAGCAGAGCTTCTCACCATCAGAGCTGCCACCTTCTGGAACAGCAGGAGTAGTAGAGATAAGCAACACCATTACTTCAAAGATGGATCACACAGAGGTTACAGAAGGGACAGAATATGGTTGCCTGCAGCAGCTGGGAACTAAGCGTGGCAATTCAAGAAGTCTATCTCTGACATTATGAAGTTTTTGTAAGCATGATGAAGTGAGCACACAGAGGAAAGCACACAAGAGAGAAGAGAGACTGATGGGATTAAGTGACGAGATTAGTTCATAAAAACAAACACAATATGAAGAAACCACATAGTAACATCTGGGTCCAAATACTATATCTGTTGTAATGAGGGCAAAATTGCATCTGTTATAAACCGGCAAACAAGGTGGGATTCAATTCCCAAATTACAGATTGAGATCCAGTGAAAAACTAGAACTCAAATTTGATGCCACTGAGAACATCACTGAAGGATTCATTTAAGGATTTTAAAATCTCAAGCATTTGGGAGGAAAAAAATTGACAGGTCAAGATGACAAATTGTTTCATTCAAAACATCAGAACAGCATGCAACACTCAATAGCATGACAGACAGACAAGTTTTGTTGGGTTCCCCATCCCCCATTCCCCAAATGTTAGAAGAGTTAAAAGTACTAAATCGTAGCCCAGAATTAGTTGAGAAGAATCAACTTTTTCAATACTAAAATTTTCTATTACCAGCTTTGTTCAGTAACTGTTACCAATTGTATAACATTTTTATCCTTAAACTGAAAAAATGAAGCTGTTAGTTATATTAGCTTAATTAAGGAAATCAAAGAACTGCACTGGAAAGTTTCTAAACAATGCATCAGACCGTTGTGTAGAATTCAGAGTAGGAGCAATGCACATGAGGTCTTGTATATTCAGTATATATGTATTTACACTCCTGCTTCTTTACAAGAAAGAACGGGTACCATAAAAGACATTTCAGGGAGGAAGGAACTACACTGTACAAAGGAAGTGATACAAAGAACTCCCTAGTGAAAGGAAAACAGTGAAATGGCAGCACATCTTGAGAATAATACAAGAAAAAGTTATCATAATACACAATAACAGAGCAAACCCAAACCAAGATAACAGTGAGAGTTATACCAAAAAAGTTTATGCTATGGATAATAAGCACTACTTCTGTATGTTATCTTCTTCCTTTTTTTCAGTTTTTTTTTTCCAATTATTTACTTTCTTCTTTACTGCAAATTAACATTCCAAAGAAAATTCCTATCAAAATGTTAAATCTCAAATGTTGCTGGTTGTCCAGTTTTGGTAGGATGTTTTGGGGTTTTGGTTGTTTTTTTTTTAAAGTAGAAATTAAACAGTCCATAGTATGGAAAACACTAACTGCCTTCAGAGGCTGAAGGGCTCTGTCATGTGGATCCTCTCTACAACTCATCGCTATACATATTCTGTGCTTTTTACCATAGTACTGGATTAATGTCAGAGTAGAAAACTAAAAAAAAACAACATAAAAAGATGTCCAGCGAAAAGGAGAGAAACTACAAGCAGAGAAAGGAAAATAAACAAACTCAAGCAAACAAAAAACCAGAACAGTAGAAATAAAGAGAAAAATCTGTTTATATCATTAATACAAAAGCTCAGTAGTAAAGCAAAGATAAGGAACCAATCTCAGAACTCAGAAGTTTCCCATGTACACTTAAATGTTTCATTCCTCATACTCCAGGGTATTCTTTGACTTATTATATTTTTTGATTTAAAACAATAACTCATGTATGTCTGAGCTGATATTTTCCAAGAAGAAAATTACAGACAAAATTAAGTGGATTAAAATTAAATTTTAAAGAAAAGCTATGATATTAGATATCTATGTTTTTCTTTTTAAATGCATTCTATTACATACTTTGAATACAGTTATGTTTTATTTAGTTTTGATTATGAAATCTTTATTTAGCAGAAAAACACTTTAAAAAGTGGTTTCACTTTCTTATATGTTGAGTAACATCATATAGATGTAACCACAAATTGATTTCTTCAGCTGCAAACTCAAAGTAAACCAGTAAATTTATGAATTAGCTAATTTATAACTTAGATGAGCAGTGGGTGTTTTCTTTTCTTTTAAATCAGCAAATATGCAACTACAAAGTTAAGAATCCATCTCATAGCCAGTTTTAAACTTCCACATTTTGTAATAAACTACTTTTCTTGTCAGTTACTACATGAATCTCTGCTAGCTATCAGTCCACAAACCATCCCTTTAAAAATTGCTTAAAGAATGAGAATCACAAAGAGAATGAATTAACATACTCTAGTTCTCATTTAAATAAGATACTGTGACTGAGGTACATCACACAGATTTACCCACAAGAGGGTAGATTTCTGGTTTTCATTCCAGAGCTACAGTTCTATACAATGACAGTAAGTTTCCAGAACTAAATGCTTTTAAAAGTACTTCAAAAACATACTAAAGAAGGAGATATAGCTGCCAAAACATAGTATAATACTTAAGTATGTGGAGAGCAAGAATACACAGTCACAATATAACGCATTTAACATTAATTCAATCTCAGAAAAAGTCAGTATTGGAATGACTAGTAATTAATCAGCCTGATGCAGCTGCCTACAGTTAAAATAGTAACTCAAAAAAACATGAAGCTACCTGGTATTTATCTAACTTGAACAGCCAAAGGGGGTGGTTGCAGCATGCTGAGGGAGGTAAAGAGAAAGGGGGGCAGTGAGGGCGGGGGGGTGTACTAGCAAAATCCGTATGTTTGGTTCATAAAGTGATCAGGCAGCAGAATCAGTGAAGCTGGCAAAACAAGTGAAAAATTAAAAAGTTGGAGTTAAGAATTACCAAGTATGACTTTTAAACCAACATTAGCATAATGTGTTTTCCTACAACTGTTCCAATAGTAGGTGCTCAACTCAGTACAAACTACAACCACCATAAAAAAAGAAATCTTAGTGAAAAGTACTGTACTGTACAATTTAAAGTTGCTTCTGAATATAAAGCAATCTTTAAGAAAAAACAGAGAAACCAGCTTCTTAATCTGTGACTACTGTCACATTACTTTGATCTCTGCTGCTCTAATTTGATAACAATGCCACTTATGTCTCTGCTGGCCATGTGATACCAGCGGTGGTGACACAACAGTAAATGACAAGAGTACAAGCAGTGGAAGCACAGACAGCATGAGGTGTATAGATTCAAGGTAAGATGCCCCCTCATGCAGGAGCACACACATTTATACCCAGGTAAGCATCAGTTGTGCTCTGCACCTGTAATAAGTCTTCCTGGGGGAAGAGAGAGCACATACCTACAGGTAATATGCAGCTTCCCTAATTTGTGGGACAGTGGGACTGAGTGCATTCACAGCAAGTTTACCGACAACACTGTGTTGTGTGTTGCTGTCACCACAATGGAGGGAAGGGATACCATCCACAGGGACCCGGAGAGGCTCCAGGAGTGGGTCTGTACAAATCTCATGAAGTCCAAGTGCAGCAGCCTGATACCAGCTACGACACTGCCATGATAACTACACTGAGAAACTCAAACATAAAGGGAAAACACCAAGCTACTTCAGTAGCTCACACATTTATTTCCCACCTGCACTATATATTCCACATGCAGCTTTTACTCCAACAAAGAAAGTACAGCTCTTTTTAGTGAGCAGAGCCTTTTCAATTGCTCAGGCACACATGCAATGGCTGACATGAGACACAGTTCATTGTATGGAAATAAAATACGTAGTGGATGTACAAAAGAGCAAAAGCAAATAAAAGAGTTCATTAAGCCACCTCTGTCAAATGGAGAACACTTTCGGTTGCAATACCCATCCTGGTTAACAAAATAGTTGTGACAGGTGTTAGAGGGGAAGTAGCAAACTGTCTTTTGCAACTTCCTTGACTGTTTCATGTCAGCTGTTAGTCGTGTTGCCCTTTTCTAAAAAAAGTTGTGTATCAATATTTACTTGTATGTGAAAGACTTTTTGTTCCTTACTTACGTTGATACTTTACCAGACTAAAAGCCTAGTGACTAAATACTGAACCAAAACCTACTTAATACAGAAGTCTCTTCCAATTTTTAATTTGGCATTTCTGCTCCTGAACTCTTTCAGATGATTCATAACCTTTAAAAAACAAAACTGGGAAGAAATAAACCTGTTGAGGCAGCAGGTCTTTACACAAGTCTTCCTGATACATGATTTTGGCTCTTTGTTGACTTCAAAAATTGATTAAAATCCCTCCAGACTTCTTCAATACACACTAAGAAAACAGATGCACAAGAATAACATTTCTTTACAGATCCACAATAAACACCAATGTAAAATTCTACATAAGCAGGTTTACTGTATTGCATTTCAAAAGCACATCACTGCCTTTTTATTATTGGAACTAATATTGACCTGTGCTAAGTTATTCCCTCTGTCCTAATCTTGTTGCCTGTTTTTCAACTAAAGCTGCTTGCACATATAAGAGAGACACTGTATAGAATTGCTTTTCTTCTGAACTGGTCTATTACTTCCCCTCATTCCATCACCACAATGATGCAATTCCACCCTCCAAAGACTCTAAGCCAGCCCTCTGTAACACACCCAGTTTCCCCATCTCATAATAAATCCACTCCCACACAGCTGCTGTGAGGAAGAGACAGCACATGCTGCAACCTCTTCCTCAATGGAAGCACAAAAATCTCCTCTATTCAACAAACTAAACTACCTTGAGACTTCCAGCCAGTGTTCCAGCCAATTAATATTTAAATCATTGTTTCTAGTGATTGCATGCAGAAACACAAAGAGCTTCAGTTGTCCTGTCCACTGTACACATTTGCCCAATTACTGGTAATGTAATTATTTTTGTAAACTTATAGCATTCATTACTGAAAATTGGTTCCATTTGTTTCATTTTACAAGTGGTATCTTATATGGTTTATGCAACACACAGATAAGATATATTCTTCAAAGGAAAGTATGCTAAAACTTTAGGGGAAAAAACTCAAAACAATCGACGCAATCTAATGTTTTAATTAAGATTACTAACATCTTGCAAAAACATACTTCTTGGAGAGTTTGAACAGGAGAGCAAAGGCAACTCAAAAAACCCAAATGCATGTTAGTGTCTAATAAATACAATAGTTGTGTAAGAAACTTCAAGGGATTAAAATTTTTGTACGTTTGATAACTGATTTTAGTTATTGTTTGTGTTCTAAAACTGAGAATTAACATTAACTTTTTGACAAACACCATCCAACCTAGCAAAGCTAAAAATGTGGATCTCACTAGTCAGCAAAGATATTCATTTCCCAATTCCACACACACTCTTAACACCAAAGGTTTTTCTTCATATGAACATCAGAGTCAACTAAATTTCTGGAGCACAGAGAGCTCAAAGACATAGCATAGAAAACAAGTGGAGACTACAGATTGGGAAAAAAAGAATCACACACTTTCAAAGTTATTAATAAACCCTGAGGGATAGAGCACACATCATCTAGAGGTATTGTATTGGAATAACTGTTGGAATAACTAAGCTCAAATGTTGACCAGCTCACCACGAACAACTGTGGCTAGACAGTAACAATTTGGTGTCTCTCAGTAAGTGGGAAAAATATTATATTGGGGTTTGGTCCTTGTAGCTCTGGGATGGACTCACAGTATTGATGGACTCACAGTATATGTCCTATCCAGGACAGTGCCATATGTCATTCTGAATCTCTGTTGCTGTTTCTCCTACGGCTGCAGCACAAACATAACAGAAGCATCTTCAGCTCATAAACTGTGCTGAAAGCAGAGATGCAATTCCAAAAAAAATATCCCTCTAACACAGTATCTCTTTCACCTTACTTCATCCACATCTCACCCTTGATAGCCTGCAGATGTTACAAATCTAAACCAAAGCTACCGAGGAACTGCAACAGGTAGTTTGCAAAACTGCTCACAGGCTTAGCTGAGCTCACAGCTTCAATCAAGATTAAACTTTGCATCTTTCAAAGTTTTCAAAATTACCAATGTCACAACATAAACAAACATTCCATTGAAAACAATTAGATGGAATTGTGATGGTCATGCACAAAAAAAGCATGGGGATTTTTAATGTTTGGCCTATTCATGTTAAACATTCTCAGTTCACCTCCACCATGTACTGCAGCAATACAAAGAGACAAAGAATAGCTGTCAAGAGTGTAAACATACTTGTAGAAGTAATAATTTGGCACAAAACAAAATGCAAATATTTATGTGGATAAGAATACCATGACCCATTTAGTACAAAACAAGTACAATGAAGCATATTACTTTCAAGAAAACCTCTTTTGTATAGAAATTCCCTAGAACACGCATTTGAATTTTGACAAACTTAACTAATCCAAAGTGGTTTGGAAATTTTCTTCATACTTAAATAGAGTTCACTCAATGCAACTTAATTTTACAGTAAAATAAAACCAACTGTACTTAGTCTACTAATTCTGAAAGAGAATATAAACTCAAATGTTTAATGTAGCTCAACTAAACCACTTAAAATTAATTCCTCTTGTTAATTTACATTAAAAGCCTCAAGTGATGTCATTGCTCAAAGGATTGAGCAATCCCTTTTTTTTTCTAATTATTTGGACAAAGTCACACATCAGTTGGACACAAATAATATACCTATGAACTAGCTTTTCCCAAGAAGTAAGGAAAATTCCAAGTTTCACACTGTAAATTTCTACCATAACTTTTGTTACAAACTTATCAATCACAATAAAAGTGGATAGAACACATAAAAGAAAACAGAAGATTCACTATGACATTTCAATATGAAAACATTGTCAATCTACAGGGAGAACAATGTCAAAACCAAGGCACACCACTGGAGACCAAGTAAATACACTCCAGATCCTAAAAAGAGATTAGACTGTGGGTGATCAGTAGCAGATTTTATTTTCACTTTAAGCGGCAAAGAAGCTCATAATCCATGAATTAAAATGCTAAGACACTTTTCCACCAAGGAACATAAAAAAAAATTCACTTTATTTGCAGACCTCTTTGAAAAACACAGAAAGTGACCCTTCTGTCATGGCTACCTCCTCCTTCTACAACTGCAGAAAGCATAAGGCTGGAGGAGACAAGGCCAAAGAGCTTACAGTATAGCCTATCAAGCTAATGTGATTACCAACCAAACATATTATCTTTTCTGGTCTTTCTCCCACATCCAAATTTAATGTTTTTTAATTTAATATCTTTGTATTCTAGTGTGGTTTTGTTCAGCTCCTTTAGGTACATGTTTCACCAGCTGTCTTTCACAATTTCCAAGGATGAGGCTGAGTCACCGAGTTAGAAAAGAGCAGCTCAGTTGCTCAGACCAGTGGGCATGGATACCTGCACAGGCACCAAGAGGGACTGGGGCAGAAGATGGAAAAACAAGTTTAGGTACATGCAAGCAGCAACTACCACTGGGATTCCTGTCCTGTTACGGAATTTAGCTCTGCTGACTCAGAGGACAGCATAAAGACAAATGAGTAAAAAGGAAGACAGATACACTTACCAAAACATTCAAAAACACAGCTTTTAAGCTGACTGAAGCCATAGTACACAAACTTTTACTGTTTGTAATACACTGTTTCCTGAACTGTCTTTATCCTGCTCCTCTTGATTTATCTTGTGTACATGATCTATGTATTAATACCATTCTTCCATTAAAAAATGGTGTGCCCTTTCAGATATTTCTCTAGAGCTCTCCTATTCAGTATGCAACACAAAAACCAGCAGAAAACAAGTCACTTTAAATTTGACAGGACTGAAAAGTGCCATCAATTCTGCAGCCAAACAATATCTTTTAGTATGAGTAGGTAGACAGTCCACGACAACAAATACCAAAGACATTGAACATACTCGTTTTCTGTTCTGTCTTTCCCCCACCCCCTACCCTTTGAGGGATAAGGAAGCAATAGAGGACTACTGCCGCATTCATACATCCTGGAATAGTAATCTCACCATTTTTTTCCCCCAAAAAAACAAGGAATTTTGAGGGAAGTGACCTCTAGAGGTTATCTTGTTCAATCTCCCACTCAAGACGGGACACCAAGATCAGGTTACCCAGAAAATGGGCTGGAGAGGGAAGGATAAAAAACCCCAGTGTTTCAAAAATCAGTGTATTCAAACTGACTACATATTTTATTTTCTTTACCTGTAATCTTTATTATAGCTGCACAGAACTATCTGACTTGCTCTACCACAAAATAAACGCAAAGACAGTTCAACCATTGGGAACCTATTTTATTAGAGTGAGGAAGAACATACTTCCCAAAATCTAAGGCTCCCTGTTCAGAAAATCAAAGTGTAAACAAACCATTGAGCAACATTATATTAGCAAAATTAATATTTTCAAGGATTGCACAATACTCTAACTCTTTCTCTAAAAGTAGTAATTTTCTCCATTTTCATTTTAAAGAAAAATAGTGAGACTTTTAGATTACCAAGGCTCCAAGGAAAGTTGCACATAACATTTCTGATCTTGACAGTGGCAGTAACAAAGCAAAAACTTTTCCTGAAGTTCACCACATTAGTCTCTATCTTTAGACTGAGTCAGTTACAATTAACACAGAACCATACACCAACAGTACACACAGCTTAGAAAGGTCACCAGAAGGTAAAAGGGCATCAGTAATCCAGAAATTGCACCAAATTATGCAAAGCATTAAGAAT
>VZRE01015804.1:16886-32285 GCA_013396775.1 Cephalopterus ornatus | reverse complement strand
AAAGCTTTGTTGTTTCCCAAAGCTATTCCATGTTGTAGTTTTTACTTCTGGCTTTTAATTCTACTTACTCTGATGGAATGCAGAAAGTAAGTTACCTGCCTGAAGAGAACTGACATGTATAGTGATGAGTCATATTAAAAAAAAAAGTCCCTTTTACTGTAAACAACAATTACAAATTAAAAATTAAACCAAACACAAACTACAAGAGGCTTTTAAAAACATCTTGCAAAAAGAAACACGTGTCTTGACATCTCCAACTGGAAGGGTCTTTTTAAACAAAATTAGAAACATCAATAATGACAGACAACTTTTTTCCTACATGATTAGTGGATCCAACAAAGTCTTCACTATTCTATTCACACACTCATGGAACTATAAAAATTCAGCTTCCAGCTTTAAGTGCCAATACTTGGTATGAGTCACAGGCTTCCTAGTCTTGCTTTCACAAATATGAAGAACTTTGGTTAAATAAACTTTCTGAAAACAGATGAAGCAAATGAACAGGAAACCCTGGATCCAAGGATCTAACTTTTCTATTTCCCTAATCAGAATGTAGCTATAGTTTAGCATTCTCCTTTTTCAGTAACCCTTCTCTTAGATCACCAAATACAATGCCTTTGACCTGGTGAATTAACCATTATTAACACTCAGCATATAGATTCACAAGCAAAATGTTTGCTTACCGAGCCTTGAAGGAACAAAAATATTTTGGCCAGTTGCTCAATTCCTACTGAGTAACTTTTACTTCTGATGTGATCCACCCGAAACTTTTTTGCTGGTTTCAAAGTAGTGGTCACAGCCTTTGCAACTGTGACAGAAAATACATGGCTGATGTAATGACCATCTGACTTCCCTCAATTTAAGTCAGTCTTCCAGTATGACTTTGCAAGTGAGTACCTTCTCTCTGTCACACAAAACTTGGCAGTGCAGCACCCAAAGCTTGAATGATGCCAAAAATGGCATTCCATGCTAACACAAAAAAAAAATCCCAGCCAACCAACCAACCAGAACAATCCTTAAGGTGTTGGTTCTTTGAAATGCCTTTATTAGACCTCAGTTCCTCATGGAAAAATGGAATTCCTTCAGAATCACTTCTCAGTAGAAATTTTACAACTAGATGTAAAAACAACCGGAATTGTCATAGCTCTTGAGCTAATTCCAAGTACTCAGCTCAAAAGGCAATTTTGGTATCTAGCCTTCATAAACCAGGGAAAATCTCTAATACAAGTGCTACTTCAATATCCATGATATTATATGAGACAGACAATCTTGGAAGGATGTAAGCAGTCAATCACTGCCATAAAATTTCCATTATGTTAGTCTAACTCTTTTGAAGAAAATTTAGTAAGAAAGACCTCACTGCTTATTAATATATAATGGGCTAAAAGGGTTTCTAATATCAAAGAAAAGCTGAACATCACATACCATGACAGGTGAATATCATATATCATATCATACAAGAACAAATTCTACCTGGAAACTAATTTGAGGAAACTGGAAAGCTTCACGCTACCAGTCTCTAAAGTGATAATCTCCCTGTCGTAATCTAGAGCATAGTTCTATTTTGAAAAAGATTTAGGGACCTAGAATATCCTTTTTTTGCCAAATCAAGAATGACTATGCTTACTAAATCAGTAAGTAGTATAACCACTTATAAAGCAGAGTTTTTATCAAATGTTAAACTGCAATAAAATATAACTTGAGAGGTGGGCCCATGCAAATATCACGTAGTTCAACAAGCCCAAGTGCCAGGGCAATCCCAAGCACAGGTACATTCTGGGCAGAGAATGGACTGAGAACAGCTCTGAGGAAAAGGTCCTGGGCTGCATCCAAAGCAGGGTGGGCAGCAGGTGACGAAGAGGATTCTGCCCCTCTGCTCTGCGCTGGTGAGACCCCACCTGGAGCACTGCAACCAGCTCTGGGGTCCTCAACATAAGAAGGACATGGACCTGCCTGAGCAAGTCCAGAGGAAGCCACAAAGCTGACTAGAGGGATGGGGCACCTCTCCTATGAACACAGGCTGAGAGAGGTGGGGTTGTTCAGCCTGGAAGGGAGAAGGCTCTAGGAAGACCTCCCTTCTAGTACCTAAAGGGAGCCTACAGAAAAGCTGGAGAGGGATTTTTAACAAGGCCATGTGGTGACCAGACAAGGGGGAATGGCCTTAAACTGAGAGAGACTAGGTTTAAATTAGATGTCAGGAAGAAATTCTTTACCATGAGGGTGGTGAGGCACTGGCACAGGTTGCCCAGGAAAGCTGTGGATGCCCCATCCCCGGAAGTGTTCAAGGCCAGGCTGGATGGGGCTTTGAGCAACCTGGTCTACTAGGTGTCCCCGCCCATGGCAGGGGAGTTGGAACTACATGATCCTTAAGGTTCCTTCCAACCCAAACCATTCTATGATAACAACACTCAAGACAAATTTCCACAGTTCAATAGCAATTTTTTTTTTTTCAGCATTGTTCATGACAAACACTTAGTAACTTTCCTCTGGGTTACTGGCACCATTTTTTACAGCTATGCGTTTTCCTTTTAGAATTTATGTATCTTCTATTACAGTGAAATTGGGCATAAATCTAAATCCAATATCTGGTCATCATATTTATTTCTTAGAAGGAAGACTGCATATGTAAGACCTGTAAGATGTGGTCTTTAAGCTGAAAGCACTGTTTATCCTCTGTGGCAAAAGCTGTCATCACATTTTCTACTGACACACCTAAGAACTTCGAAGCTGTCGCCATTAACATACTGAATACTTAATGACTTTCCAAGGAAAAACAAGTGGAGTGAAAAGGATATTTTAATAAAGCAAAATTAGCACACAAGAAAGGACTTATCTTTTAAAAAATGCTATGCAATTTTGAAAATTTAAAAATTTAAAAAATGCTAATGCAAGAGTCTTAAAAGTAAAAAGGTGATAAAGTATCCAGGCAATAAATTGCTACTTCTGAAATAAATGTGGGACAAGAAGGAGATTTTGCATTTCCTGAAAGTAAAATAAATATGAAAGATAAGTTACTGAAGCCAGGAAGTAATGCTATAAAACAATCATTTAGTAGATATCTGGCACTTACCAGATGTGATGATTGCAAAACACAAAGACCTTTTTCTGTCTTAAGGGAATTATGTATTTAAAAAAATAAATCATATAATCCCATAACATTTAAGGTTGGAAGGACCCTCAGGAGACCATGTAGTCCAATACCCTTGCTCAGAGTGGTGTCAACTACAGCAGATTGCTCAGGGCTGTGTCCTGTCAGGTTGTAACTCCAATGACAACAACCTCTCATATTCCGCCAATTCACAACCCCTCATATGCCAATTAAGTCAAATAGGTTTTCCCTTAAATGGATTTTCTTCTGCTTCCCCTGACCACCACAACCTTTCAAAGACCACTGAGAATGGTCTCACACTGACAGTGGTCAGTTCCCTCAGCACCCACGTATGTATCTCACCACGTCCCCTGACTTGTGCATATCCAGTTTGCTTAAATGCTCCCTAGCATGAACCTCCTTTACAAAGGTGTCTTCATTGCTTCAGACTTCCCAGCTGGCCTCTTGTGCCTGGGATTCCTGCAGGACAGTCCTACCGGTTAAGACCAAGGCAAATACACTCGGCTTTTAGATAACAGCAGCACTGCTAAGCACCAGAATATCAGGCAACCAAAAACATCTCCAGCTATGGAAGAACTGACTATCATATGGCAATTGACCGAATTTCACACCATCATTAGAATCTTGACAAGAACCGTAAGACAATTTCCAGTTTTTAGCACATTGTGATGACAAATACAGGAATCTACTGAAAATGCAGGAGCTGCTTTCAGCAGTGTGATCAATGACAAGGATTTGGTGGCATTCATCTCACAATTTCAAACAGACTGAAAATCAAAGAACAAACTGAAAAATGCAAACTTGGAAGAATAATCTCTCAAGAGATATACAGTGGTCAAAACTGCACAGTTCTTTCAAAAACAATGAATGACCTTACAATTGTTATACCAAGTCCTACTTTCAGTATTTGAAAAAGTAGTTTAAATGCCCATTAAACATAAAACCTAATAAACACGTAATTACGATACTCAAACAGCAAACTTTACAACCACTCATGAAGACTCCAAGTCATAGCATTTTACCTGCAATTATTTAAGCTTGAGAAGTATGACTACAGACAGTTTTTCTGAATACACAAAATACACAGAAATTATTTAAAATTGTTTCTAGAACAACTTATAAGATACTTTGTAAGAGAAACTGATGCCCAAGCAGAGGGAGGCAAATAAACTAAAAGCTGATTAAGGCACAGAAAAAACTGAATTAAAAATGAGTAAGTGATCAGAGTTTAGCATAGACATATATCAGAAACTCAGCAATACCTTCAAAGACATTATCAAAGTCTGCCACACACCATTTCCTCTCCCTTTAACCACATCATTTAATATTACATGTCTTTTCAAAACTAGAAAACTTAGCAGAATAAGCTCTGAGATCAGTAAAAAAGAATAATAAAAACAAAAATAACCTTAAATTATTTCTATATAGTAATGATTAGAGGGTTAAAGTGAGTGAGAAATGGCCTATCCTTCACCACAAAAATCTGACAAAACTTCTCTCTTTCACAGTCTACTGCTGAAGAGTATAGAACTTCCTAGTCTGCCTTTAACTAGTAAAACAATACAATCTAGGGAAGAGAGATGCAAACTGTCTTAAAAAAAAAAAAAAAGAAAAAGAAAAGGCAGACAGAAAGAAATCTGTTCTCCCCGATTACTGCTTCAGTCTGCACTTAAACATTTAGCTATAAAAAAGCACAATTTCCTAGTTCAATGTGTTCTATTGAAAGCAAATTTTTTATATATTCTATATCAATTCACTGACAGAAATTACCCAGCAGCAAAAGCTCCTTTACAAGGACCACCAAGAAAAGCACCTTTACAAGGACCACAAACATATAAATTCATAACAAATGTGTCCACAAAAGTTTCCCGTAAACCATATGATGCATTAATATCATCTCCTTATCTGAAATGCTGCTTTCCATTAGGAAATCTAATTTTACAAACCAAAGAAAGAAAAAGGCCAAAATAAAGTTATAAGCATGAGGAGAAATTTAGTATATACGGAGAGGGTGTCCACTGGGATAAAAAGTGAAATGCAACCAGGAATTGCAATATGGTTATTCCATAACAAGCAGAGTCACAGAATGTGCTGAGCTGGAAGGGACTTACAAGGATCAAAGAGTCCAACTCTTGACCCTGTGCAGGACACCTCAACAATCACACCATGTTCCTGAGAGTGTTGTTAAACACTTTGTGAACTCAGACAGTCTTCGGTGCTGTGGCTACTTCCTTGGGGAGCCTGTTCCAGTGCCCAACCACCCTTCTGGGCAAAGAACCTCTTCCTGATGTCCAACCTAAACCTTCCCTGACTCAGCTTTATGCCATTTCCTTGAGTCCTGTCACTGATGATAAATTAAAAGTGTTAAAAGCTAATAGTGCTGCTTTAATTACTCAGCTAGGAAAGCAAATGTTACACATTATAGAAGTAAAGCATATAAAAAAGAAAAGGTCATACAGCTGTATTTATATCTGGAAATTTTAGTGTTCTTTCACATACTTCAATCCTAAGATTTATCAAATCATAAATTCATTCTCAAAAGACTGTTGGGCTACACCAACGTACTATAACATATTTTGAAAACTTAAAAGATAAATATATACTGGCACATTCCACCCTCAAAACAGAAACTACTACCCCCTGAAAATTAGACTCTCTTGAACCATCAGCCGCAATAGGAGGTTTTTGGTTTCAGCTGACCAATGGCATACACATAAATTACAAAATGCCAGTACAGACTTAATTGCCCACAGAACTGTTTTGATATAGCTACTGGATCTACTAACCACCAGGCACAGGACCTTTCACAGCTGTCTAACACTATTCAGCAGGAAAGAAGTAGAAAGGACCTTGCTCTATTTCAGAGAAGAGCTGGAATGTAAGTGAAACAACTGGGAAAAAAATAATCCCAAACCCTAAGGAATACTCTGTTACCATCACTTCTCTAGGCACTGTTCTACACTTGCATCCCCAATTGTCATTTTCCCAGTTTTGTTCTATTAATTATTCTCTGTTTTGCAGCTGAAATGGTCAAGTTTGGCAGACAGTGAGGAATTTTTCCCATTGAAGTTAATGGGAGAATGAAGTGGTAGGGAGAAATGTGCAGGAACTTCAGAAACAAACAGCTAAAATAGAGAGCAAGATATGTGTGACATGGAGATGCAGGAGAGGCATCAGCTTTTGAGAAGGTGCCATTGTTCCTGAAGACCTCAGCTGCTTTATCTTTGAAATGGAACACTTGCTGTATCTTTACCCTTAGCATCCTTGTTGCCTCCTTCTGAACAGGTGTGCTAGCATTGCCATCAAAAAAAGCAGGACAGATATCACTTGATCGGATAGTTAAGTAAGACAACTCACTTCAGTAAGAGGTAAAGACTGAAAAATTCACAAGCCCACATACCTCTTCTCTCTTACATCAATTCTTTGTGAAAAAAATAATTCACCCTGTTATATGACTAAGTTTTCCACTTTCCAAAACATCCTCAATAGGTACCAGGATAAGTCTGCAATGGAGAAAATACAGCACAGCCACCATACTAAACAGTACTTAGGTCAATTAATAACACATTTTACCACTCTTCCAATCAAAAGTTTAGCAGGAGAAAAAAAAACCCAAAAACTGTTCAACTTCTTTCCTCTCAAAATTTTGCTGAAATGACAGAAAAGCATGATGTCTCCTGCTTAACACTACAACACATAATCCTTAAGTGTTTTTAAAGTATAAAATACTTTTAAAATGCAAAATTTGTACAGCTGTGCTTTCTGGAAAGCATCAAGGTACTTTAAAAGTGTTTTAAAAGCAGCAGTTCTTGCTAATTCACCATTCATGTTTTAGAAGATGTCTCTAAGAGGCATAAAAGCATGAACACACACTGCATACCTCCAAGCAACTAAAAAAATTCCCTTACCTTTCAAACAAAGTATCTTGCTTTAAAAGCATTAATTAATAAATGTCTTCTCTCTTCCCCACCAAAATAAGGTGAGTTTTTGTTGTGGTTTGAGGGTGGGGCTGGGTTTTCTTTGTTGGCTGGTTGGGGGCTCTTGGGGTTTTACTTGAAATAAGCTCTCTCTGTCTTCCTCAAAAGCCAGTGATGTGCTATGACTTTTTCCTTTAAACCTTCACACCGAAGTACAGTTTATTTGAGAAATTCACTACTTACTTTGCAAGGAAAATATCATCACTTCCCGCAACAAGAAATCCTGTGTACCCAGTCCCACTGGAAATATCATATGGTACACGTATTGCACAGTGTGTTATTTCACACAGGATAGCAAGAAGGAGGAAAGGGACACAATGACTAGAAGAAGGTAAAGAGGCATCAAATCCTGCAAGATTCAGACACCTTCAGTAACAGAAACTACTACTCTCTGTATACTCTGCTCCTCTCTTACAAGTGTTAGATGTCTTCCTGATGAATTCCTACCATGATATCCCCTCAACTTTGAAGAGAAGAAAAAAGAAAAAGGAAAAAAATACAATCTCTATGGTAATGCTGTCAGAATGAAATTAAGTGATAAACTGAAATGGTACACGGTGAATTTTACGCGGCTTCTTCTGAAGCAGACTTCCATTATATCATTATGGCTACTGCAGGAGCTACACTTGATGACCTGGGTGGCCCCTCCAATCCCATGTCACCGTAATTTCTTGGACAAATTACAAGGACTGAATGATATTTTTTCTGTGACTATTAAGTCAAAATACACTATCATTGTACAACTGAACATTTTAAAGGTAACTACAAGAATGTAGCTGTCTTTCACATTTACTATGAGGCATCATAAACTTCAAGCATGAAATTTACTTGTGTACTGTATGACAAGGATTTTCCAAACATCCATGAGGGATAGGGAGAGGACTGTGAATGATGATAATGGTCTGGCAGGACTATGTAATGCAAAAGGCTATGCTGTACCACAGATTAGGGTATGTTGGGAAAAGACATGCTGCAGGACTGTGGTGCACACTGCAGGAGAGCACTCATAAATTCAGCACTTCTATGATGGATGTTAAAAATGCATGAAAATCATAACATGCATCCCCAAACAAAAGTTTTTCAACCTTGCATTTAAATGGACTGAATTACAAAATTAAACAAATATAGCTGGAATAAATTAAATCACTAACAAGTGTAGATGTTCAGAGTTTGAGACATTCTCTTTCATTCCAGTATAGAATGATTTTTGATGAAGAGGTGAAAACATACTTTACAATAATACTCTAAAGAAGCGTTTAAACTGGAGTACATAGCCCATTGTACCTGTGTACTGACTAATGGAAAATGCAAGCTCATACCAGCAACTTGAGGTTTTATTTACATGTTTTCTACAATTGAAAGGTAACTTTGCAGGAAAAGAAGTTAAAAATAAAATAGACTCAGTTGCTTCATAGGTACCTGAAAGTGCTATGATTCTTCTCACTAAGCAATTTACTCAGTGTTACCTTAATAAAGTTTAAATGCCTAACCTACAAAAGGTTCGGTACTTCATTCGAATTGCAAATGAAGATTTTTTTTCTTCTGTGGATTTAGGGAAAACAAATCTAAACTAAAAACGAAAAATCTAAACTATTAGAGTCAGTAATATTTTAAACAGTCAAAATAACACCATACCAGAAACAGAATGTGAACAGCATCTGGAATAAACCTCTCTGCAACTAAATGACTGTTTCTTAGGAAACGCTTGAAAGACACAGTTCCAAATACTGTTAAGAGGTGAGCTTATACCTTCTAAACCTGCATCTAATGGAGAGCCTCAAGTTATCTCGCATTCACTGCCAAAGATGATGGGTTTGAGGGTTTTCAGCATTGATTTCAGAAATGGAAAAGGGTACAAGGAGGTAGTGATGGAAGATTTATTTAGGTTCAGAAGTTAATAGGAAGGAAGAGGTGTGATTCTCAATGTTCTTCTATCAAAGGTGTTGAAATCCTTTGTTAGGTAAAACTGCACAAGAATAAACTCTAAGTATAGACCGTGACAAAACATGCATTGCCAAAACTTTTTCCAATTGAAGTTTTTTCTGATCAATAAGTATGGAGGAAAAATAAGAAACTCCTTTCCAAAAGTCCCTATCCTGACAGCACAGCAGTCTCCTACACATGTACAGTATAATACCCTCCATCTGATATCTTTCCTTCCTCGTGCCTGAACTGAACATCACAGCCCTTTAAAACATCAGTGTGTTACTGAGTGAAAATATTCTTGTGTACCTTCTACAGTACTGATTCAGAAAGCCTGCTGACTGCAAATGACCTTTTTAAAGTAAGACTCTATGCAAGCAGACAAGCCAAAAATTTGCATACGCATTATGCAGGAAAGAAATTGCTCTCCTAAGTAGAGTCTAAGGTGTCTTTAAATGCACATGGCAAGTGCTCACAATTTCGTTTCTAGTCAAAGAAAAACCTCACAATTACTGTCCATAATCCAGAGGCAACCAGGATCAGTACACTTCCTTTGCTCTACACAGGGAAGAAACAACGCAAACTTCATCAAGACAGTGAAGCCATATATATATATAAAGAATATATAAAGAACATATATAAAGAACACACGGTGAGCAGAACAACTCTCTACAAAGGCTTACCATATAGAGGAGAGCAGGATGAATGTCTAAGCTAAAAAGAAATCAAAACCACTATTTTTGTTTATAATGTCCCTACTTACTCCATCTAAAACAGGGGCTTTGGTTTAAACTGAGTAGGTATTTCTATGGTGAACTACTTCAGTTTCACTTGTTTAACAAAGTATTATTTAAAGTTCAATTGGGGAACAAAAGATTGGAAATCCACTAGAATGTTATTCTACAATAAGCTGTAATTTGATGAAAACTGATCACTTACAGTTTACATAATAAAATCGCTAGCTTTAATACCACTTATATTGTTAAATATAAAAACACCATAGAAGAAGGCAAAGACCTCTGGTACATGCATGAGATTTCAGGCTTTACTACACCAAGGATCAAACAAATGCAGAAAGCACTGCGAAACAAATGCAAAAATCTAACACCAAAAACACTGGTAAGGATAAGGATCCCTCTGAAGTGCTTGACTAATGATATTGACTCAGTTGTAATAATGTGCCTTTCAAAAAGAAGCATCTCTCAGAATTTATTTAATTTTACAAATTACAATTCAAAATTACATTGTCCCGTGCTTTGTGCCAGCTGTTATATATAAAACTTGTAATTATAGGTAAGTGCAACTTCTCCAGTAATTCTGGCTAGACATACAAGGCATCTTCAAGTTTCAGGGTAATATTACTGTCCTTCTGAACACCGAAACAGAGCTAGTGACAATTGTGAACAGCCAAGATGTGTGTGTAAGATTTCTTCCAAGATGCTGAACATTCTACCATAGCTTTTCAGTGTAATTAATATCTCATCTTTGAAAACTTCTCAGAAATGGATGAAAAATGCTTTAATTTTTTATTATCTACTTGATTTAAATTTCCCACCAAAACACCAATCAATTCAGTATCTCATCTTATACGTCTTTTAAGAGGGCAGTTGAGTGTCTCCCCTGGTTTAATGCTGATCAACTTAGAGTATGTATCAAGTAGCCAAGATAAAAACTATTCATGGTCCTCTGACACTTATTTTACACACTTCCTGCTGGTTTCACTGGAGTTCTACTGAGAAAGCTAAACAAATACTGGCCCTTGCAAAACTGAAGCATATGATAGTTACGTAGTCGCATATATAGTTTTGCTTTGGCTTTCTTAGTTTTTCGGTTATTTTTTTAATCTAACTACTCAGTAATCTGAGATTCAGTTTTAAATCTTGGGTACAGAGTTTTTGGATGCAAAGCATTACACTGTTTGCTACTGGACTGCTGCTTTGTATTCCCTGTACAAATACTGAGACATGTTACCATTTTCTTTTAGCTGTAGACACAACTGAATGTTTCACAAATTATTCTGTATTTTTAACATTGTTCAGCAGTACTCTGCACAACTTATAAGAAAACTATAGAATTGACCAGTAACCAGCACAGACTGACAATTTTATGCTTTTCCTCATCAGATTACTGAGGACTAAACAAAAAACAGTTGAACATTTAGACCCTATAATACTGGGATTTGTCCTTTGCCCCTCTTAGTTCCTGCAGTCATTGAGGCAAGTTCTAAAGAAAAGATGTTCATCTCAGTCTATGTGGACTGACTTTTGTTTCCACACAGAATCTTCCTCAAGAAATTACTCACTTGGCTTGTTCAAAATGGAGAAGAGGAGATTGAGGAGAGACCTCATAGCTATCTACAAATTCCTCTCAAGGGGAAGCAGAGAGGCAGGCACTGATCTCTTCTCTGTGGTGACCAGTGACAGGACTCAAGAAAATGGCCTGAGGTTGTGTCAAGGAAGGTTTAGGTTGGATATTAGCAAAAGGTTCTTCTCCCAGAGGGTGGCTGGGCACTGGAACAGGCTCCCCAGGGAAGTGGCCACAGCACCAAGCCTGATAGAGTTTAAGAAGCACTTGGATCATACTCTCAGGCACATGGTATGACTCTTGGTGTGTCCTGCATAGGGCCAGGAGTTGGACTCAATGATCCTTGTGGGTCCCTTCCAACTCAGGATATTCTATGATTTCAATGATTTTATGATTTCAAATTCTACCTTACATGACAAATAAATCACATTTAAACCACAGAACACACAGACAATAATGACAGTGATAAGGATCTACCAGTGATTCTTGGAGCTTTTGGACACGAGGGGAGTCACAGTCACAGAATCCACAGTGTAAGTCATCTGCTCCTCCTGAAAGTCAGCTGTTGTATTTCTACACTGTAACAGTCAACACATCTCTCAATCTTCACCTTACAAATCCCATAAAATTCATCAACCTACACACATTGGAGGGTATTTTCCACATTATGAAAACCTAAAGCACTTGATTTTTGCAACAAATACAACACACAGAGTAGGAGAGAAAGGCAAGTCAAAGCAGTTTACTTTATAAACTACCATTTGCTGCCAATGAAAACTAATAGTAGTTACTTCCACAGTTGTAAAGGAGAATGGAATTTTCATCATTCTAACAACTACTGGAGAATTTAAATCAAAAAAGTCAAACAAACAAAAATGAATCAATTTGAGCAGAACTCTGTATATAAAAGAGCAACTAGAATAAAGGAAATTAATGTCTACATACTTTGGGTCAGAAAGGTTTCTCCATCATAAACTCAATTTTACCACAGACTAGAAAGAATTTTTTAGGTTTTGAAAGAAAGAATGTGAGAATTTAGAAACTGTATTTCAGCTGTGCAAAACTGCCTTCAGGTTAGGGAAGCAGAGAATTCTTTAATTTTTTTTGTGTTTTTTATGTGTACCTCCTGGTAACAAAAGTAGGCTAAGATTGCAAGATTTTCCCTCTCACAATAGTGTCTCAGAACTGCCAGAACAATTTACACCAACCAACATTTAAATACATAATCTGAGAATTCTGGCACTCTCCATATAGTCCAAATATTCTGCCAGGGATGGAAAGAAGTAAGGCATTATCATCAGAAGCTCTAGACATAAACACTTTCTCTGCTCTCCTTGCCTCTGTACAGGAAGATAGAAAAAGCACAACAAACTTCCTCGTGCAACAGAACTAAGGAGAACTTGATTCATGCAGCTTTGCATCCTACATTCACACCAATTTGAACTTCAGCCTTTAACCCTTTTCTGTCAGGTTACAGATAAACACATAATATCCTACTCCTGATTCAGTGCTATGTGGATGCTGGTCAATCCTTATAAAGTGAAGTTATGATGGATTTTATTCTGAGATAACATGTCAGGGGAGAACTAATTAGAGCTCATGCCACGTTTGGCCAAGACAGCCCTCATGAAGCCCAATAACAAACTGTGCTTCTCTTTCAGATACAGCCGATTGGTAGAAAAGTATCAGAATTTGGTACAACTGTGCTTCTTTCTGTAAGAAATCAAGCTCAGGAATCGCAGAGCACTCACATTCTTAAGAAACATACCTTGATAGATAGGGAAATACTACAGAAAGTGACACATGATAGTCAGCAAGTTGAACAGACCAGCAATTTAACTCAGTTAGAAGTGGCTTATCAAATCCCTGATTCAAAATGACAGGACTCATGATGAAATGCTGTTGCAATTTAGCAAGTCATGAAATGAGGGTAGTATAACAAACAGTAACCCAGAATATTAAAGTAATATAACCAAAGTCTCATTCAACATAAAGCTGCAGCTTTATTGACTGATACAATTGAAACTGCTTGTATTAACATAAATTTTACAACTGTAGAAATTTTGCAGTTTTTGATTTTGTAAACTTCAAGAACTTCAAATATTTATCTTTCTGTAACTGCCAAGCTTGTAAGTTTTTCTTCAGAAGTATTTTCAAATAATTTCCAACTATTAAAAAAACTTAAGTGCTACCAGAATCAGCGTTCTGAAAGTTTTCATGCTTTTTCTACTGCCAGAGATAAAAATTCCATACTGGTGACTACAAGTGGTTCTGAAATTTTCCTTATATTAACATCTAGTAAAGAATAACGACACTGCCAAGTATCACGATGCCCTTTACTCTGTTTACTAAGTTCTTGGGATAGGGTAATTCATGAAGTATTTTCCACTACTCAGCTGAGGTTCTCTAACCTTGTTGGGCAATGAAGGGCAGATTCATCACCAAGTCCATTGCCATTGTTATAACTCTGTAGTTCAAGATAGAGATAAAACTCTTGTGGTCTCTGACTTTCATACAATATTTCTCTGTTATAACCAATCCATTCTTTATTTCCAAGCGTATGAACTGAAATCATAGCAAAAGACTGGGTCTCCAACTTGGCTAGAAAGAAAAGTATTTTGCTACATGATTTTTGGTCTAGTTAAATTCACCTCTTGATTGCTTCACTTTTTCTTCAAATTTGAACAGAAATGGGATGGTACACCTGTTCAAGGTTCTAGGCACTTCTGCCCTAAGATACACAGAAACAAAACACAGAACTACACTGCTTCCTTCATTCCTTCCACACACTTTTCTAAAATTATCAAACAAAGTCATTCACAAAAGCATTCACAAACGAAAGCCCCCTCCAAAAACACATGAATACAGACTAAAACTGCTTTAGAGGAGAAATGAGACAGTCAAGCTTATTACTTTGAAACAAAGAAATACACCTTAGCCACAGAAACGGCTTTGGTAAAAGAGACTAAGTAATAGAATATGCATTTAGAAAGTAAGCCTTAAAAAACAGGGTCTTAACTATGGGGTTTTTTTAGAGAACCACATAGCACAGGCCCATTCTCATACCTCAACAAATGGCTCCTATAGCACTATGGATACAAGTCAACACCATCACTTATTGTACTCATTTCAAAGAAAAGCAACATGCAGAGCAAGCACATCTATGTTTTCAAGTATCCACCTACAGCATCTAATCAGGCTCCTCCTTTCAAACACAACACTTCTTCAGGTTCTACATTATACTTGCACAAATCCTTCAATGAAAACAGCTCAACACTACAAATGTTTGTTTCATTTCCGCCTTAAGACACTCAGAAACTTTAATCCTATTAAGCACCAGTGGATTTACGTATGAATAGTAAGTTTCAGCTGAGCAAAGTGAGGGGGACAAATTCATCTCACTTTCTAGTAATACCAATGGCTCTGCATTCCCAACAGGAAAAAAAACCCCAAACCCAGAAATTTTAGCTATCAATGTACAAATGTAATGTTCACTATATATTTAGAAGGCCACCTTAATAAGTTCTGTTGCAAAGACAGGTATAAAACTACCAAGAGCTGAAGGTGTAACAGTAATTCCATTACTCTGAATACAGCTAAATACAGCAGTCCCGTTATACAACATTTAGGTTCTTGTAACTTTTCTTATAGATTTTATCTTTTCACATTACATATATCAGAAAATATTGAACAATTTATCACACTGCTTGCTTAATAAGTAAGGATTTCTCTGATCATGAAGTCCAGATAATTTAATGTACTTGAAGCATTTACTGATTTCCTCAGCTCTTCTTCCTTAACTGATGAAGTTAAACACTTCATCATTCTTATTGGAAGGTAATCCCAGTTTCTCATTCTTTTGCATTTTAGAGCTTTATATACATTTCCAGACTAGAGTTATTCACAATCAGTTAATGTTCCCTTTTCCTTGCATTGTCTTGGCTTGTAGTTCCTCTCCTTTCCAGATGTGAATCCTTCCAGAAAATTTATAGCTCATTTGTATCATCTCTCTGCAACTCCCTAAAGACAGGGCTGTAGAACACAAGCAGTGTATAGACTTGACAAATTTAACAGCAGGAGAATTGC
>VZRE01015804.1:0-16822 GCA_013396775.1 Cephalopterus ornatus | reverse complement strand
CACAAGCTCAGAAATGGAACAAGAGAGGGGAAAAGCTTGGGAATTGCTGCATGAATAGGTGAAATATTAAGAACACCACTCAATAAACACTCTGAGCTGCTTGGACATGAGGCAGCTGTAGCCCAGAAACCGTGTAAACAAGTTTGTTCAAACTGCTGCACTTAACTTATGCTGAGAGCCCTCGTTTACAAAAATAAGTTTTCAAATAAAATAAATTTTCCCAATCTTCTTAATATCCTCTACACTTGAAAACCTCTGATTTACTTTTTTATGGAGCAAAAAGGAACCACACATCGATGCAACCTCAGTGGATATTGAGATACTTTAATATTTCTGCACAGACACACCTCTTCTGATAGATTAAAAAACTGCATATGCTTTTTAATAGTCTCATTTTTCTGATGACTAGGTATTTTGTAGTAATGTTAATAAACACAGATCTTATGCTTCCTCTGTCGTATCCACTTGAAAAGGTGTCTGCTTACAGCAGAAATTCTAGTAATGAATCTGTAAATGTATCAACATTTTGCACTTGGACTTTATCCTAGTTTTATTTCTGCAGCTCTCAAGGTCATCAGGTGTTTCCTGACAGGTATTCCCAACGTCCAGTATGCTGACAATAGAAAACAACTTTACATCCACAAGTGATAACTTCTTATTTTATTCATGGCTTTTTAACAAATCCAATATTTTTGAAAGCTTGTGGATTCATCTTCAAAACTTGTATTTCCTATTAACAATCTTTTAATGTCTAACACTGCTTCACATTAAAGTGCATTCCTCCTGGCACTTTACATACAAAATTTGATCCTCTAACAGCATAAAACTTCTAAGTAGCTAAAATAAAGTATGTTCTTTAGAAATATTAAATTATATTCTTTAAATATCACTACTGTGGAAGTACTGAGTTAAAGCTATAACAACAGTCCCTATCTACACGAAAAGTTCATCCATAGGAACCAGAGATACAGAACAAAAATATTAAAAAGAAACTGAACTTATAATAATAATTGCTTTGACTTTCACCCTATAGGAAACACCTCCAGATAAACTGCTTTAGTACAACTATTCCCACTCTTTCTTTCATCATTTAAACATAGAATTTCAAAAAATGGATATGCAAATACAGTAAATTGGATCTAGAAATTTGAAACCACATTTTAAAAGCTACCTTTTAGATAAACATCTTAATCTAACTGAAATATCCAATTCCATCATATCTATGCGAGGTACCATATAACTCGTTTTAGACAGGAGAATAATTTCAAACTGTTGAGCTTAAATGAAACCTTATATTCACACTTGGATTATATTGAATACATCATCCAAGTAAGACTGAACTGGACTGGTATTTTAACAAAGCTTTCTCTTGATAACTCCTGTTGCTACCAAGTATAGATAATATTTCTAAACACAATCATAGGTCCACTTGTCTTGTTACAGAATCATAGGTCTATTTAGGATGAGAGGGACATCTGGACCAACACTCAGCTCAAAATTAGAGCAATTTCAAAGTTACATCAGGTTACTGAGGGCCATCCCACAAAAATTCTGAATGCTTACAAGGATGAAGATTCACTGCGGATTTTTCCCTGTTAAATCCAATCAGTATTTCCCTTATTGCAACAGCAGTTGTTGCTTCTTATGTTCAGAGGAGTTTGCCTTGTCTTCTACATAAATGGTCATTATTAGTTAAAGACAGCATTTCAATCCCTCTTAGCTTTCTCTTCACCAGGGTAACCAAACCTCACATTCTCCTTCTAAATTTCATACTCCAGCCCCCTAACCATCGCAGTAGCCCTCTGTCACGCTTGCTCCAGTTTGTCAGCATCTTTTTTTTTTCAGCTGATCATGTGATTTATATGCTATTTTCAGACTGATTTGTCTTCATGGCCCACAGCATAATTCACTCTTACAACTGTCTTCAGTCCATTTTGAGCCCATCTTTTTGTCTTCCGTCTTCAACCAGCTTCTATATCTACCCCACAATGTTACAGCTGCAAGATATTGCAGTTTTTCCCACTTGATGTTATATATCACTTCCATGCTTTGTCTCACATCAGACTTCATTCCACCTCCTCCACACTGTCAATAAGGCCAGCTTTCTCTATCATTTGCCCCTTTCACACTAATAGTCAAATGCTTTGTTGTGCCTTCTGTACACAAAGTACATTTCCTAGATACTTCACGAGTCCTTTGCGTTCTCCACTCTGGTATCTTTTTTGAACAATATTCTCCTTGAAAAGCACAGAACACTTGCTGATTGACATTGACAAGGTGCAACTTGCATAAACTATTTATATAAATTTGTAAACATAACTGTATTTACCTACTTTATATACCCACAAATTATCCCATCTTCCCACAGACTGAAAAGTTATTGCAACTCTTGGGTTAGAATTCAGCCACATGGCTGAAGTAAGAGCTACTCTTTCACCACTTTTGAAAAACTGCATTTCAGGAATGGATTTGACTATTTCCCTGATGAATTACTGAATGAGTTTTAATTCAGTTGAGTATAAGAACTGTGGTCTTCAAGGTTTCCTGTATCTACATATTGCAAATATTCTGACTTAGGTCTCGTTTTCAGGCTCCTGTGCATCAGCTGAGCTACAGTCCCTGCGTGTGACTTCCTACAGCTTTGCAACTGATACACAGCAAAAGTGCAAACATGCCTCTGTCAACACACAAAAACATTATGCTATCATACTTTGACAACAGAAGTTTAGCCCTAAAAAAAGTATGTTTCATACATCAGGAAGATTTCAGTTTCATTTACTTTTGCATGAGGGTGGTAATCTTATCAAAATTCAGCATTGTAGGTTTAGATTAAAGACACAGAAGCAGGAGTCTGAACCAGTCAACTGTTATTCATATATTTTAAATTTAGATTGTTCAAATTTAAAATAATTTAAACAGTTTACTGTACTGTGTACATAAACAGGAAAAAAGGAGCAAGAAACAGCAGGATCAGTTGACAACAATTAGTCCCGTGGCTTTCTCTAAATTAATACATTAAGAAACAGCAATAATAAATAGAAATTAACATACAGAACAATAAGGGCAGGATAACCTGAGAATCAGAGATGCTGAGTGAGAGTAGTAGCTCTAAAGGTGCTGACATAAAGCACAGGATAAGGTTCCATGTAACAGCTGAACTGTTTCAGTGGCTTACTGCCACTGAAAGCTACTGCTCTCACAGCACTGTCTCTGATTCATTATTCATTTCAATGAAAAAGAACAATATAGTACACAAATAGGAGGATAAGAATGAGATGACCTAATCTTATCCTGAAAGGGGGTACTCAAGAAGAAATCTGTATTTTAATTTTCTAACACAATTAAGAGCTGAATTGAGAAACAGGAGAAAGGCACTAACCAGTTCTTTATCTCCCTTTCCCTCCTTCCATGTATTTTCAACTGCACAAATGAATGTGCCTCCTTTCCTGCTACTGCTTTACTGGCAACTCTTCAAAGTAGTGTTTCGAAAAATCTTTTCTCAAATTCAATTATTTTATTTCTTACTGCTTTCCTTTTCTCTCAGTTCATTAGCCAGGCTTCCTTAGATGCTATCCCCACTGCTTCATGCAAAGATCAAGAGAAACACCTATTCCATAAATGCCAAGAAAAACTAGGATTAATCCTGCTCCTTTTGCTACCTCAGGAGAAGAGACCAATAACGTAATATATCAATGTGCACGTCAGCGGAAGCAGTGGTGAAAAAGGGATGTAGTCTTTGAGAACACAGATACACTGAATTCTTCTGTCCAATTCTTAAATATTATACAGTAATAATTTAAACCTGAGATGTACATCTGAACCCAGACACATATAGGCAAAGAGCTACAAAGAAAAACAAAACCAAAACAAAGCCCACATCCCCTCCCCCCCAAACAAAGAAACAAATCCCACAAAAAGAGAGAAAGGTCATGGGAACTTTATCATCAATGACGAAAATTACTCTGATGAAAGGCCTCTCACCTCCAACTACTCCAGAGACTGCCTGGTGATCTAAAGCAGGCAATTTTTGTTTCACCTGTTTCTATCCCCTTATCAAAAGTTGGTCTGTATGGGGAAATTGGTCACTTCAAACACACACATCCCAATGTTTAGCAACTGTCAAATACCCTGGTTGCTCCCACACAGCTGACAATATATATAATATATTCAATATGTATAATAACAGCATACACTGTATTCACATCATAAAATCACTACAATATTAACTTTTCTTTTTATTCCCTTACACTCTTTTGCAGCACAGCAACATAACGAGCCTGGCAGCCTCTGGCCCTTTTCTCTGGCACTACTTTAGAGAAAAACACCTAAGACTTAACCAAATTACTACTACTGGATACTGGGAAGTCAGCAAAATTATCATGATTTCTATTTTTATACTGTACAAGAATTACCCATGGTGGCCTCTGGAGAATCAAACTCAAATTCCACCAGATACTTCACTTGCTAAGTAACCTCTATTAGTTCATTTGAAGATGTTTTTGGTCTACTGAATAAACTGACTGAAAACAACTCACTCGTGAGGTTTGAATCTTTTAACCCATTATGTAACATTGCATAGATGGCACTCATGAATATATAGAATATATATATAGAATATATAGAACACTTCCAATTTAATCCTCAGTGTTCACTGAAATGGCTCCAGGTTTTTATTTCAGTCCGTGACAGTAGCAGCAGAGATAACAGTGGCAACCAAGGTAAGGCTGCAGCTTGAGCTTTCGATTCCAGCTGCACAGGGAGGTTCCTGAGCCCAAGGACTCCCGAGAAGCAGCCCCACTTTCTACCTGATCTGGCAGCTCTTGCAGCCAATTAGGCAATCAAGGGACGTTGCCAGGATCACCTGCGGGAGACTAAAATGGCTCCAGAGTGTGTGAGTGACCGGTACAGGCAAACAGCACGTCAATGCAATGGATGGCTACGTGCTCTTCAAGAGAGACAGGAGAGGTGGAGGGGTGCCTCTGTATGTTGAGGAGTCTCGTGACCCTACAGAACTTGAGGTTAGTGACAATAAGGTTGAGCGCCTATGGGTAAGAATCAGGGAGAAGGCCAACAAGGCTGACATCCTTGTGCAAATCTGCTGTAGATCACCCAACCAGGATGAAGAGGTGGATGAAATATTCTTTATTATTCCCAGATGACTGGAAGTTGGCCAGTGTGACACCCATCTGTAAGAAGGGCCAGAAGGAGGATCTGGGAACTACAGGCCTGTCAGCCTGACCTTGATACCCAGCAAGGTTATGAAGAAGATCATGTTAAGTGAGATCACATGGCACCTACAGGGCAGACAAAGGATCAGACCCAGCCAGCACAGATTTAAGAGGGACAGGTCATGCCTGACCAGCATGATCTCCTCTTATGATCAGGTGACCCGACTGGTGGATGAGGGAAGGTTGTGGATGTGCCAACCTGGACTTCAGCAAAGCCTTTGACACTTGTCCTCTTCTCCAGGCTAAACATCCCCAGCCCTCTCAGCTGCTCCTCACAGGACTTATGCTCCAGTCCCAGAGGAGGCTCAGGGGAGACCTCATCACTCTCTACAACCACCTGAAAGGAAGGTGTAGCCAGGTGAGCGTTGGTCTCTTCTCCCAGGCAACCAGCAATAGGACAAGAGGACAGAGTCTTAAGCTGCACCAGGGGTGGCTTAGGTTGGATGTCAGGAGGAATTTCTTCACAGAAAGGGTGATTGGGCATTGGGATGGGCTGCTCAGCGAGGTGGTAGAGTCACTTATCCTGAAGGTGTTTAAGAAAAGACTGGATGTGGCACTCAGTGCCATGGTGTAGTTGACAAGGTGGTGTTCGGTCACAGGCTGGGACTCGATCTCAGAGGTCTTTCCCAACCTAACTAATTCCGTGATTCAAATATTAAGGGCAAGCTCAACCTGAATTCTATTCAGTGGACAGCCTGATCTTCAACTCTACATTAGACATACGCACTTTCTAAAGCATAACTTCCTCTGGGTAAAACTTCAGGAATACTTTGACAACACCTCCAACACTGTCAGGTAATCATCTTCGAAAAGGTTAATGACACAAGGTGATTTACGATTCACAAATAACAGCACCAGTAAATATTAGAAATTAAGTACCACTTTCACAGAGACAGAAATAAAGCCTGGGCTTCAGTAGCAATATTTCTCAGAAATATTTATGTGTCCTGCAGACTTGTTCAGTGGCCTGTAAAGGACCAGAAAGTTGTCTTGAGTTCCAAAGGATAGTAGACAAAGATTCATGATCAATATAAGACGTGGTGAACAGGAAGAGGCACTTGACCATTAAACTGCAGGTAGATATTTCCAGCCTTTAACAAAAAAAGTCTTATGCTTGAATTCTGCAAATAGGAAATAAAGTTTGTACAATGTCATCATCCTTACACCTCTCTATCTCCCTTCTTCTGTCTTTTGGGAAATTAACATCACATAATTAAAGTGAGATCAAGTTTATTGAAAACAAGTGCTTTTAAAGTCTGTAAATTCTGGTATGGTTTGGTTTCATTGCTTATTTTCCGTTGATTACAGAGAGAGAATTCTAAATAAAGCGCAATCTGAAGGTTGTCAAAAATTTGAAAAAAGTTTGGAACTGGAGGTCAGGCAGTCCATTGACTAGAGTAGAGAGTAAAGCAGAACAAAATAGTTGCTCTCGGCCTAATGTAGTTACCGTACTTTTGTTCCTGTTGACATACTGTATGGTATTTCTGTTGTACTGTTAATCTGACACACCATTTAGGAAAAGGTGACCACTACTGTACTGCTGGTATCTCATCAGTCTTGTACGGTGGGGGAGCACACTTCAGCCTTCTGTACAGGGAGGCTGCTGAGATATTGACTGATCTGTAAAAATTCACTTAGGTCAATGCAAGTTTTGCAATACCCATGCAAAATAATGATTTCTTAATTCCTTGGTCACATGGAGATCTTTACAGGAGTAAACTTGAAAAGGATTTAAAAAATGAGCATAGTAGAAAACAAAGAAGAAAAAAAAAATGGGAAAACACTGCCTTAAGAAATGCTTCCAATACTTTGTTGCTACTGAATGAAATTCAAATTTTTAACATTATGACATTTTCAGATGCAATATTTTTCTCTACTATTCTTTCTTTCCTGATCATTAAGAATCATAGACCGTGTAAGTTTTTATACTATTCACAACGAACCACAGCTCCACTAGTAACAGAGATCAAGAAGAATAGACTCCACATTAGGTAACGCCCAACACAAACGGAAACACTATTTTTATCCAAAACTTTTCTTTTTTATTTTTTTCCCAGTTAATTCTCAAACATAGGTTTAACATTTTTTATAGTTTTAAACCCCCTGAAAAGAAATTCTGTTGTCTAAATCAGCTAAATTAAACACAAAACAAGACAAAGGAAAAATATATAATCCAGAAAGGACTCTCCAGTCAATACGTAATGACTGCATGAAACAGTATTACCCCAGATTTTTAATCTACTGTTTTAAAGACTTTCCTTTTCACAGATACAAATTACTTTGCAACGTTAAGGAGGTTCTTATTGCAAAAAGTAAATAAAATGTGATAGAGATGTTTTATTGACCAATTTTGAATAAAAGCATTTTTCCTGACTATTGCAGTTCTGGAGAATTAGAAGACTGTGGCCCTGCACATCAACTATTTCTCACTACAACTCAACAGTTGCGAATAAACCAGTTTAATAGACTCACTAATGTTATTAATTGCAAAAACTCCTGTGCTACCTACTGTGGAAAAAGTAACACTGTTCAGATAAACAAAGTAACTTGAATAATTTAGGATAGGGTGTGTACTGACTAAGCATATCACTCATAAACTCCCTTAGTCTAAAATGAGGTACTTAACTTCATTTCACATCATCCACAAAAACTTGGATTAATGGCCTTTATTGTCCCTGAGTACTACACTGTCAGGCTTGTATAACGAAATTGCCAGTTCTAAAGTACAAGAAATTAGAAAATTCAGCTATAAAGTTATACTTTATTGACTACCGTAATTTCCCTAGCTGGTTTTAGGATAATCACTGCACACAGAGTCTTTTATTTAACTTAAGGAAATTTAGATGTAGTACTCCTGAAGCTGAACAAGAAAGGTTGTTTGTATGACCACTGCCCTGTCACATGAACCTGACAAAAAAACCCCCATACTAGATAGGTTTATGGATAAAAGACGACAAAATGAACCCCAGACACCTTAACTCTGTGTCTTTACACATCTGGTAAATAGGTATTGTTGTTTGCTAAACAACAACAACAACTTTGTTAAAATTCACATTAGTGCCAAGACAACCGAAACTTCTCCAGAGGTCTCAGGCATCTCCTGTAATATCTCAGTAAACCCACCTATCTAGCAAAAATTTAAAATAATTCACAAGATCAAAGCTGTCTAAAGCTCTCTGAAGTGGACTCTGATGGGATCTAGTAAATAAGAGGAAAAGCAAGTATCATGTAAGATTTTACAGCTACGAACTTATACAGGTACAGAAAGAGAAATAATTTTAGAAGTTTTAGGATGTTACTCAGATTACATTTGAGCATATAAGACCCCTACAAATAAAGTGCAGAGGAGAGACACTGGTGAAAATCCCACTTCCCTCACCTTAAGTAGCCAGACAGAAAATATTTATGCTCTCTCCTAGACACTTATCTATTAAACTGAATGAGAATATTTTAAATTAGAACGCTTCAATGAACACTCTCATTTGTCAAAGTGGACACTGCTTAGAAAGTGTTTCCATTTAAATTGAACTAAGTTGTTTCACCTTTATAAAATTACAATATTTCTAAAATAAAACACTTCAGTTACACTGTAACTACAGGCATAGTACGCTTTGATTCAAATTTTTCCCAAAAATATTATTATGCTGTTTTCAAATGTCAGATTAAATATTTTTGCTGACATAAGATTTCAAACAATCAGAGATGCCATACAGTGTTTTTCATTTGCTTTGGAGTAGAGTGTCACCAAAACCTGCACAACATACCAGAAAGTTCTCACTAGTTCTTATTATTGCTAAAACTAATTTTAAGCATGAAAACAAGGCAACATCTTCATGTATGCTAATCTACATTTCCCCAAAAGCCAAGAAAATAAAAGATCTATGCAGAGTTATCTGATCTATTATACTCAGATTTGTAACGTTAACATCTTCCAATCAATCAAAACATTTCTCATGATCTATTTTAGCAACATATTTTGAAAGTCAGTATTCCCAAATAATTTATAAATACTTTTAATCAAGCACTGCAATACTGTAAAACAAACATTGAAACTTATTGCCAATCAACAAACATGCCCCCGCAGAAAACCCTCAGAAATCAAGTTTTCTCCCACAAACCTAACGAACTCACCCAAATCAAAATATGCCTCTCTATATTTTGCAAGGGAAGGAAACTAAAGCCTTTCCATCTAGTTCACACTTGCAAAGCTACAGCCTCATTCGTACTCTACCCAACTAATATCTTCTGTCAGTGCTCCAAAGTAAAACAGGACCAGAAAGATTTTAATTTCCCTGTAACCCCAAAGCAGTCTTTCATGACAGGGCTTTTTCAATGGCTCCTGAGAGTTAGTGATTAAGTAGCCAATTTCAAAATTGTGGGGGACAGTGGGAAAAGGGAGAGGTGAGCAAGCCTTTATTAATGAAAAATGATTACACTTTTTTAAAAAGTAGGATATTTAAACTGACATCAAAGAAATCCAGAAATCTAAGTCTCAGTGTAAGAGCAGCTTGCTTTAGCTTAGTACAGCCTGTTTCAAACTTCACTTACTGAAGCATTCACATGGCCTTTCCAGAAAGTATATTCTAATTATGTCACTTACACAAGCTCTCACTTACAAAAGCAAGGAGATAATGAAGTTGAAAAATAAAAAACATGCCAAAAAAACCCCTACACTGAAAAAGAAAAAAGTTCTCTTAAACGCACGTTTTCAAAGAAGCAACTCATAAAATCTCAGACAGTATAAATGTACGGCCACTGCTTTTCTATCCATCAGTATATGGCAAATATTATTTCACCTTCCAATATAAGAAAGTTGGTCACTGATTAATGACTGAAACTGCAAAATCTGTATTTTCCTATTTGTGAACTTCATGATTTGCAGATATCATCTAATTGATTAAATAAAAATTCATGTGCATCCTATAAGTGAGTATCTAAATTCTAAGCTGAGAGGCTAAAGTAAAAGAGAATGTCTTAGGCCAGCGACACAGTTCCAAGTTACTTGCTGAACTGCCCAGCTGATTACATCATGGGCATACAGGGAAGGCCCAAGAACTGCTTTATGAAGGTTAAATTAGTCCTCTCATGATCACACCAAGGCAATCCACACTTAATCCTTCCATCCCTGCAGACCCACAGATGTTCTGCTTCTCTATACTTTATTCTCTAGGCACTTCACTCTAAATGACGACCATCTCTCCTTAAAAGTCTAAAACTCACTAGTGTGGAAGAGAAGGCTAATTACAGCTCTCAAATTCTCTGAGGCTTTAATACAAAGGTTTGGACCAGAATTTAGACAGCACTATTGTCCCAGCTGTTGCTAAGGTAAAGGTGAACTGTAGGCCATATGCTACAGATACACAGATAATCACACTTGACCATGCAGATAATCAAATCAATGAATAAACCCAAGACTAAATTAGTGAGACACGCTTAATTTTTTAATAGAAAGTACACAATTGCATGCTGAGCACTTTATTTTCATAACCTGTTGAACTGCAACAATTTTCTATTAATATTCCTTTTTTTCTAGGAAGGGGGTGGATTTTAAAATATAGGTAAGTTACATGTGAAGAGTCACAAAGTGTTTTACCTATGCTGAAAAAAATATTAAAATCCTATGAAGTTGAATTATCATCACTGTATCTTTTAATTATTTTAATACTATACATTTTAAAATTTCCTAAAATAGATGTGCTATTATTTCAGGTCACTATGTTACAAGAAAAATACAGTTATAACTGTTTGCCCATCATAATTCAGTGACGAATAAAAATAAAGTATATACAAAATAAGATGTAAATCACAACACTGCTATAAATATATATTTGTAGGGCAGTACCTTTGAGGGAAAATTAAAACCGATCTTTGCAGTCTTTCCTGAGATGCAGGTGACAACACTC
This sequence comes from Cephalopterus ornatus, assembly GCA_013396775.1. Lineage (NCBI taxonomy): Eukaryota > Metazoa > Chordata > Aves > Passeriformes > Cotingidae > Cephalopterus > Cephalopterus ornatus. The sequence continues at coordinate 5,691 of VZRE01015804.1, read as the reverse complement.
GCCTTTTAGAGATGTAGCTCAGTCTTTCTACTGTGAAACATTAACATTATTTCACAAGTCCCAAGCTCATTTTGGAGATTATTCTCAGTTCTCTGCAGCTTTGCTAGTGTAGAATGAATATAATCCGTTTGGGTTTTTTTCCAAACTTACTTTAGCACAAAGGAGACGCAGAAGCCACACATCCTTCCGGGAATATTATAACAACACAGGAGTATCAAAAATGAAGCATGATACCCTTCTAGCTTTACTTACATGCCATTTGAACAGAAACCAGAGGCAGCTGAAATGCTTCAGGCCTCAACTACTTTACACTTGCACCGAAACTGACATACACACACTAATACAGGAATAAGGAGTAGCTAATACTCAGTCTTTCATTTTTCAATTGGATGCTGAGGCATACTGTCCTTCGGGAGCTACTTGTTCAGACTGTCAAACTGTTGAGTTTCTGTCCTGTTTCCCCCTAGTGTAATTGCTAACTGACCAATCTCTGTGATAACACATACAACTGAGAGCAGGGCAGCTTAGCAGCAAAGGAAAAGATCTGTTCATGTGTCAAGAAGTTGCTCACCTCCACAAAAAAATAAACTCTTGACATTAAACTCACAGAACATCACTCTGGGACACTTCTCAATTCACAACACTTTTTTCTCTTTAATATTTGCCATGGGAGACCATAAATTAGAGCCTGCAGAACCACAAGTGGCCTTCCCAGGCCGCATGTTTGACATCATTATCTGCGTGTTTTGGCACACACGATCATATTTGTGTCTGAGATGCAAATTGATACTGACAGTAGTATTCTGTATAGTACCAAACTGATATCTCACACAATCCAATATTCACTTACATTTGCGTTTTCCAGGTTCATATTACAAGGAACTTGAGTTACCCCGCTACTAATTATTCCTCCTATTTACCCAAAACAAACATCCTCTTTTAAGACACTGACTGTCAAGTAGGTGTTCCTTATTTTTAAAGGATTTTAAGGTAAATTCTCAAACACAGATCTGTGCTTTTTGGTGGACAACTATCCAAGGTTATTAACCAACCAAATATTTTACATTTTACAAAGGTGTTTAAAAAAACCCAACCTTTTAAGTTATCTGAAGCTAATTAACACACCACTGATGAGCGTGTTAGTAAGCTAAACGAGTGCTGAATTTATTAAACTATGTTCAGAGTTCAGGAAGTTATCGCAAAGAAATCACGGATATTCATGAAATGTTGAACAATGATTATGACAAAACAAAAATTAACCACAGAACAAAACTAATTAACTATGACAGGATTATAAAGCTATTGTTGGTCTTAATGGGGTAAATCTAACCTAAAAATGATAATATATTATTTAAAGAAAAAAAAGCAGGTTTTTCATCTTACGTGCTCCAAGACTATTTACTACTGTAATGACTGAGTTAATTACATAAATATTTTACTGTATTTGAATACACCAAGACTTAAGAACTAGGCTATTGTTATTTCTTATCATTTCTTAATTTATTTCTTAATATTCTTGTTATTTCTTATTTCAGGAAGCAAATACATTGATATCAGTCCATTTCAAGTAATCATACATGTGTAAACCGATTGAAAATAATCCATTTGCAAAAGTATAACTTTAAAGCAATACTTGACACACAACCCCATTAATGAACCTTCATGTAACATGCTTTACAGAACATTTATTCATTATAATCATATACATGAAACTAAACAGAATTCTTTCTCTCAAGGTGGATGCCATTTTGCTAATATAACCTCTGAGTTCTGTACAGCAAGTTTAATGTTTAGGTAACTATGAATGTTATTTAAAACAATTTCTATAGGGTCACCTTTAAAACTAAAGTATGTCTATTTTCTAATTTTTGTTTGTTTTTCATTACAAAATAGCATAAGTATATAAATATCATCATAAAACTGATAAGATTTTTCTGTTCTTGTTTAAAACAGTTATCTGCTTTACCTATGACAGGCTTCCTGATATCTTCTATCAGGATTTCAAAATTAGTGTGTTTTACAATGAGGATTTCATCCATTTTTACTGTCCTTCCCAAAACAGTTGTTCAAATTTACACATGTATTAACAATTAGGTGCAGGAAGGAGACTTTAAATGGTGTTGTTTCAGACAAATATTGTTCCCTCCCAAAATTTCCACAGGGTTACATGGAGTGTCAGCCACTCCTGTGCAAGTTGATTAGACTCTCCAGTTAACTGTGCATCAGCTGACTTTCAATAACTGTACCTAAGGCCCGTGAAAAATGCAAATTAATCCAACCTCCCTTAGCCAGCAATGAAACAGGGTTAAATTAACCCAAGTTATGTCTAATTGCCACAGGGCACATATACACAATAGAACATTCACTGTAATTGAGCATGCAATAACTTCAAATTATCAGGACTTAACAAGTCATGTTGAATTCTCAGAAATCCATCTACAGACCGTTTTATAAGACTTCATTGGCTAATTGTTTATCAAGATGTGATTAAGACATTTCTTAATTTCATGACATCATGTGTCTGCGTGGAAACTAGGGAAAAAGATTTGTCAGGAGTAAACACAAACATTTGCAGGAAAAGAGAGAATTCCTCTTCCAAAGTCTACTAATTCAATATAATCATTCAGCATGCCATTAAACGAAACAAGTACCTTTCATCATTCTTTCCCCAGGTTGCAGGCTAAGGTTATAGTGTGAGAGTGTTTACTTTCCAGTAGTACGATGGCTTGTTTAAGTAACGATATTTAGCAAAGGACAGACAAAACAGCCTTTAAACCATACCATTTTCATTGCTATTCCTCAAATACTGTAATTACATTTTCCATGGTAAAAATAAATTATCTATTTTTGCAAATAACCTGACTAAATTTTACATCATGCTAGATAGAATGCCAGAGGGAATTACTCCAGTGAATAAATAGGCAGAGTCATAACTCTAAATAATCTTTTCTAATAGTGACCTTAGAGTGCACAGTGTGTTCCTACAACTCTCTAAGTCATTAGTCACCTAAATTATCAGCAGGAAAGTTCACCTACGAGTTTGCTTCAGTGTATGTCAGACCTGTCACTATTTTTGCAGAACTAAGCAGCTCAACACCTGTTTTACACATTAAGCCTGGGCAAGATCTTCAGAGTAGGAAAGTCTGGTCATATACATGCTTTGAATATAACTAACGTACAAAACCAACTACTCTGCATCGTGCATTAGCGACTGCCTCCAACACTTCACTCGAAAACTCAGCAGGACAGAGGAAGAATACTGGCTTGGGGTATCAAACACAGATTCTGAAATGCTATTCAGTAGCAGGACATTCAAGATGCATTTGTCACTATCCACTAGTATTCAACTGGTGCTAAGATTTTATTGGGTAGTGGGCATCCTCTTACCCTCTTGTTGAAGGACTGCTACACCAGAGTGCAAAGAAAATTAATTAGAACAAGGAAAAAGCCCGAAGGAGAGATTATTATTATCAAATGAAGTGATTTAGACTGTCTTCCAAGATGTAAAAATCTTGCCAACGTTTCCTACCTACTAACCAACATGGATTTCTTACTCACACCAAAGGAGTTGGAAGTTTCATTTTGCATGCTAACACATCTCAAAATTTTGAGTGACATTCAAGGGCTGACCTTTTCAACAGCAGTATCACAACAAAGTCCCTTTTTTATCTCACTCCAATTCACTTCTTTGACATAGAAATCAAGTTTGAAAATTTTACTCATTGCACTGTAACAGCTATTTTACAAGGCAATATATCACACTAAATGCATATCTGTATGTTAAAATTCTTTTAATTAAAAACATTAGAAATCTGACTTTAAAAAACCCTCTAAAACTGAACACTCAGCACTGAAAAGCTGATATGAACAAATATAAAACATTACTTTTTCTGAGCATCAACTCAAAGCTTTCTAGACTTCTGCCAGGAAATCTCAAACCCCAAGCTGAAAGTCTTTGCAAAATCAATCAAAAGTTAATAAATGTCCCTTGCCTTCAAGAGTTCTGACACAGTCCTTGGATTATGTAATTGTGAAACATTCCCCTGCCACCCCCAAGCCCAATCGTCCTCGAGTTTACAGGAGGGATCTGCTCTGGAAATGAATCAGAGGCTATTCATGAGGCTGTAAAGTTTGTTGTGTACATGACACTCAACACCAAGTAAAAATGAAGAGAATATTAAGGGGAAGAGTCTTCATATCAGATCACAGGAAACAGAAAAATGCCACTCTTGGGAATCTCATTTTATTTTTATTAACAACAGTAAATATTTCTGTGTTTCTTTTTTCCTGCAGGCTCTAAAGCCTAATTTGAAGAAGTGCTGATTAGTCATATTTGTAACCAAAATTAACAGAATCTGTTCTATTATTATCATACATATTATCCTGCAAAAAAAATCAAGTTAATTTAAAGGTAAAGTCCTGCAGTTGTTCCAGTTAGACTACCAAACTTAATAAAGACCAACTTCTGCATCTCAGTTCTCAACTTGCATGACTATATAGCACCCTCAAAAACATTTAAAAAATGACCATTTGTGGAGCATTACAATATTCCAATACAGACCACAGAAAAGCCTATGAGGAAATTAAGACTACTATCCTAGGGCTTTAATGATGTGAAGTAATTCAGGCAAATGGCTACACATTGAACAGCACAGAGAAATCAAAGATAAAAGACAGGACTGAAAGCAATCTCAAGAGTTTATCCCTTTCCCCAAGGCAGAATCAACAATATCTAAGGCAAATCCTAGGAGACATTCATAATACCTGTTGTATTTAAAAAAAAAGAAAAAAAAAACCAAACTAAAAAAATTAAATTAAATTCATTCTACACAGTCAGTGCAACAGACATTCTGTTGTCAGAAAAAAAAAGTCATGACAGACTTAGAGTACCACAGTGCACTCACAAAGATGGCAAATGTAGACTACACAGGTAATCTGAACTACAGAATCCTCCACTGTTTGCTCTTACAAGAAGTATTCCATATTTCTGAGCCTTTTTTTTTTACTATGTAATTTCCTCAGTTAAGAAAAAAAAAAAAAGGACAATTCAGACAATGAATTCCTCTGTGTGAAATAATGCTTCTTTGCCCAGCCAATCCTTGTTTTGTGCTTCAAGCCTTGTTTTGGCTTCTCAGGCAATTTCTTCTCCTTCCCCTCTCCGGCCTCTCTCAGAACATACTTCCCATCCGTTCTCATCCCTGAACTACTTTCCTTGACTGTACACACAAATTCAGAGCACCCTTCTGTCTTGGCTTCTTGATAAGGCTGTTTCACAGCTCTTCCTTCATCTTTCTTAAGGACATTTGTATGTGCCCCACCAGCTCCTTTATCCAGTCCCCACAGTTCACTCATTATTTCACAGAATGGATTTAGGTTGGAAGGAAATTTAAAGATCATCCTCCCTGCCACAGGCAGGGAAACCTTCCACTAGCCCCATCCAATTCAGCCTTGAACACTTCTATGGATACTGCAGCTACAACTTCTCTGAGCAACCTGTTCAGCTGCTCACCACTCTACTAACAGTAAGAAATTTCTTCCTAAGATCTAATGAAAACCTGCCCTCTGTCAGTTTAAAGCCACTCCTAACGCTACATGGCCTTCTAAAGGCCCCTCTCCAGCTTTCCTGAAATGCTCCCCTTAAATACTAGATAGGCGCTATAAAGTTTCCCCAGAGCCTTCTCTTCTCCAGGC
>VZRE01015800.1:0-10879 GCA_013396775.1 Cephalopterus ornatus | reverse complement strand
CGCGAAGCCTAGCCATGATGATGATGTGTGCCGTAGTGTTATACTGGACAGCGATGCCATGGGATTGGCTCATGGACTTCTACCTTTCCCAGTGAGCTGACCATATGATGCCACCATATGACATTCCTGCTCAGCCAGCCAAAGACAGCCTGAGACGGTCTGTATGCCAGAAAATCCCTCCTCTGATATTTGGGCACCCCTAGCAAAGTCTTTGAACTCATTTCTCTGTCTGTCACCATCCAGGACAGATATTGCTGTGAGAACAGATTGATTAACTGATGGAAAATTACTTTGCTGCGGTGAAGAACATATTTAACATAGCCACAAAGATGTTGTATAGTATCCTCACATAAATAAATGCTCTATACTAAGCTTTTTCTGTTCACACTGTACGATATATTTAAAATTTTATTTTGTAATGTGAATTTCTTGTAATTTTTTAGTTTTTAGACTGTATTACATATATTATATTGAATGGATAAATTATTCGTGAATTGATTTTATTTTTTCTGGGACAACTGTTCAAGCCCTTTTGGCGTCCTTCCTCAGCATGTCAGAATTTAGAAGCTGGTTTCCATGAATTTTGTATATTGGGATTTTAAATTGATTTTCCACAATGCTTGTATCATTAAAATTAGATAAATATTTGTGAATAAAAAACAATCAAACAAACAAAGCAGTGGTCAGTCAATATTATTTTATGCAACTTTAATTTTCTGTGAACCAGACTAAAGAAGTTAATCATCTACAGATATGGGATAAAAATATGTGATCTTTCATTTATTCTGCATAACAGTACCTGAAAATTCCAGGTAGGTTTACTTAAGCAGTGCAAACTGTAGAAATGTGTTGAGTTAATCATAACCTTGAATCAATTCGAGTTCTAAATATATCTGAGCCAAATACATAGCAGGCAAGACATGGGAAATGGCTGGATCTCTGCTGAGCTCTGGAAAGACTCTGTCAGAGGTCAGGTACAGACATTGAAAATGTCATCCTTAGAAGCAGTTTTTTGCTAATCCCAGATACCCTCATCCCACCAGTACCAAGCCATAGTTCAATAAATTGCCTAATGATTTCTACTCAGCCTCCTGAAGTCTTCATTCCCATCCACAGTTGGAATACAGTGATTGTGGCTCTTTATTTTGAAGATAACAAAAAGTAATTTAATCAATGCTTCAGAAGGGCCTTTTATTAGATGATGCTGAATAAGACAAACAGTTAAGACATCTCAGTGTTATTTGTGTTAGCACAAAAATTGGAAGGCTGTTTATTGGCTGGTGACTAGCTGACACAGTTAGTTCTGTCATATGTCACTCTTGACACCAAAGAAATTTCATTTTCATATCCCTTGCCCCAATACTTGTCTCCATGCTACACTCATTTTTACAGACTACACTCACAGCTTATGCTGTCAGGAGAAGGTTGGTTGGCTGGCATGTGTGGAAGAAGGGCAAGGAATAAAAATTCTGAGATTAGCACAACAGTGCCTCTGTTGCCACTGCCATAGGATGTGGGTGTCAGCTGAGGAACGTCAGCTCTAGATGAGACAGTTCTGCTTCAGGTGATACATAGAACAGGAATTTGCATTTGATCAGAGCATGTGATGCATAATTTAATGCTGAAAACACTCAGTCAACATTCATCAATACCCATCCGTTAGAGGAATGAGAAAATAAAAAATTAAATAGATATTTCATTTTCTGAATTTGGGGTACTACTCCTGTTCTCCTTTTATTTGTTCACAATTATCTGCCAGTACAATTTTGCTTATGGTTTCTCAGGATCTAAGGCAATTTTGGGCTAAATTGTATGAGCCTGCATGGATAAATATGATCATACAGTTACTTTTGTTTCCTCGTGCTTCTCTCTGAATCATCCAGCCTGGACACTTACAGAAACAGGAAAATGGGATTTGATTTATACTTGTAAATAGGTGATATTTTTATATATTTTTGTATATGAATTTCTCAGTAGTAAACTTGAGAAGAGAATAAGGAAGCACTGTTCTATTCTAATTATTTCAACTATTTAATTCACAATTTTCACAATTCCATTGATTGTTTCATGCTGTATATCTAAGTCTTGCTTCCCAGAAGCCTGTTTGAACCCCAAGCCCAGGAACCTACTGTATTTATAAAATAATCAGTAATTTTCCTTTCAAAGACACAAGTTTCATCAGCACGTTAATGTACAGTAAGAGAAATAGCTGCACATTTTTCCTCCCCTCTTTCTGATAAGATAGCTGCATTGTTTCATCCCTATTTCACCCAGCTTTCAATTTTCACTCAGATCCCATAATCTAGTAAAAAACTGTTCCATCAAAGCAATAAAAGTAAAATAAAATTTAAAAAAAAAATCTCAGTGCCAACTTCATTGCTGATCCTTTATATGAGTTTGATCTAACTGCTTTGTATTGAGAATAAAACAAAACTCCAAGTGATGAGGTCAGTAATCTAATTTTGTCTGAAGCAATCCAATAAAAGCAATGCCAAAAGCAAGGTGAATATTCTGCAAAGATAATAGGTAGAAGATAGAAGTCAGTGACTCCCATCTGGAACCAGCTCAACCACGGACTTAGTCAACCAGCTTTCAAGTCCTTTGCAGTCTCTCCCCAACTCTTGAAATATCAAAGATTTACCAAATAGCAATAAATGATTTTTTACTGTCATTAATTTTTCAGTCCAGTCTGGAATAGTCATAGTAATTAAATTTTCTGTGAAAATTCACAACTGTATCTCCAAAGACAATGTGGCTTGATGAAACATGCGAAATCAAAATGAAACATCTGCATGTAACAAATTCTATTTGGTGATAAACTTCAAAGGGCTATGAATGAAAGACGTACCTATTCACGTCTGCGAATGTGTAAAATATGTCAGCAATCAAGCCTGTGAGAAGAGTTAATAGAAAGTTGTTTTCTGTTTTTAACAACAGTCTTCATGTATTTCTTTAACTTTATCCAAATTAAGTAGAGCCAAAGAAGGGATAATCAGCATATTTCATTAGCTTAAGAGAATGTTAGATAAAGAAAATAAAAAAAGGATTTTCATAATACCGTGTTGTTCAGTGAGAAGGAGTTGCTATTTGAAGCAGAGAATATGCATTCCTAACTGCAATCAGTAGAAACCTAGATCCCATTTTTGTGAATTAGAAACACACCATAGACTGAAGCTAGTGACAGTAGAGCTCCATCACTGTCACCTACCTGACCTGTGTCAGGATCCAGGACTGGACTTAACCATTCAACTGATTTTTCTTTAGAGTCAACAAGGATGGAAATCTCCAGTAGCTCATACACCACATTCTCTGCCTCACTGTGAATTTAGAGATCCCCTTGAACATCAGCTATCCCAGATAACCATCTTACACTACACACAGTTTTTAAAGGAGTCTTGAGCCTGTAAGGTTTGGATTGATACCACTAAGTAGCTATAAAAACACTTTCATAGGCACCTAAATACTGTGCAAAATTAGAACAGGGCTTTTCAGTCATTTGATCATAATTCATCCTTGGTTTAGTGCATTAGTCAGGACTTTGTATTCCCTTATTATCAAAATGATACTTAAAACTCCAAAAGTTAATCCCTTACCCATAGTCTATCATGACTCGTACGATTTCTTCTCTTATGCTAGAGTTTCTAGTAGATTTTGATATACATATCTGTAGCAACCAAAGATCTTACTAGTGTGGTATGAACTACTCTGTTAAATGGCTTTGGAAAGGTGGTGCTTAGACAGCCAGTCATCAAGGTCATACCATTATTTGTCACTTTATGGTCTGTTGATGGATTCTGTGATGGGAATGTGGAATTCACCTGTTCTTCAGATAACTCCTACTGTGCAATTCTGAAAAATAAAACAATTAAAGCTAGAGTTACTTTGAAATTACCACAGTGGTTTTCATATTATTTAACCAAATCATTTCTTTGCAATTTTGTTAATAATCAACATTGTTATTTAATGAGGATGGCTTTGTAATGATCTCAAGTTACATGCTTGTGTGGAGTGTTCTTTATAATTAATATCATTATTGTTTTAGGCTATGATAAAATTCACTAATTAGACTCCTACTTGTTGGAAGACACCAGTAAAACACGATTTAACACTTGTAAATATCTGTAGAAGGTACCTGAAGAAACTCTAAGTAACTAAGAGGAAATAATAAGCCAAACTGAATAAGTTTGGCTCAAATTGCTGGCTTTATCAGACTGAATTTGATAATGTTCATGTTGCTCCCACCCCTGCCTAAAAGAGAAAAAGGCAGTAACAAAGCAATTTGTCTTCTGAGAGCAGGATCACTAACAGGAGCCCATCAGGTCATCGCCAATCTGTTCACAGCGAGGTTCCGAGCTGAGAACTAACCTGAGCTGACACAGGAACAGCTGTGGGTCTGAATAAGTGGATGGCATGCACAGACTGTCTCAAGCATGGACAAAAACACAGGCTTTGTGTATTTCTAATCAGATAGTAAGTGGGCAAAGCAGAAAATTAAGTCTGCTCATGATTATTTTTAATTTAAGAAAATCTAAGGATAGTGCTCCAAACCAGCAAAACAGAAAAATGCTGTTCACTGATTTACCAGTCTTATATAGAATTACTCAATAATATTATCTGCTGAATGTTATTTTAATCTTTTATTTCCCCCTCTTTTTTGCATAAATTAGCTTTTCTGACACTTGTCCTTCTACACTTTATATCATGAGTGACCATTGTGCAACTAAGTTGCTGGCCTCACTTCTGCTGCATTTGCTACTAGAAGTGCAAATAATTCTGGGGAGGCAAAGGCAAGTCCTGAAAGCTGTCAGAGGGGATCGTTGCCACAGAAACTACGTCTAGCACACAGGTTCAGTGAGTTTCTTTTAATTTCTTATGGCCTGAGAAAGATGGTATTGCTCTTCTGAAAAATGAAAAACCCCTAAGTAATTGGAAAGTAACAAGGCAACAGCCTAGACACCTACCCCACTCTTTCATTAGACACAGGACTGTCTAATCCCATGGGGTACCAATATTGACAGTGTGGGATGTTTCCATTTTCACCACACAGGGGAAACTATATTTTTTCCATCTGCTTTGCCTATTCAATGAGTGTGTCATTAGGTAGCCCTTTTACAGGCTTAATTTGAAAGCTGAAGTCTCTAGTCCCAGGGATGTAGGAAAACAATTCCGCTACAAAATAGCTGCATATACAAGTCTCTCTAGACCCACCACACAGCTGTCATGTCATATAGTAACTTTGGAAACCTCATTGTTTTGTAATAATTCATTTAGTAAAAGTTTTAATTAGCCCAAAAGAAATCTCAGGCAAAAAACTTAGTGCACTGAAGGAAGAGGGGTGACAAACCAAAGCCATACTTAATGCACAATGCAAATTAAGAGGAATCTTGACTTTTGTGGAGCGAGCAAGAAGCAGAATGTGAAGCTTATACGGTATTCGTTTTCACTAAAGTGAGAATACCCAGACTTACACTGGGTACATACAGACTTACACTGCTACTTAGACAAACAGACCTGTGATACAGAAGAGGAAAAAGCCTGAACTGAACAGGGGAGACGCAGAAGAAAAAGATAAAATAAGGAGAGAGTGATTTATTTTTCACCATGTCTCATATTTGATATTCTTAAATGAAACTCATTTCATCTTAGGCCTCCGCAAGTCATTGTGGAAGTTCTGTGCTATAAAATCTCCTGTGCAGTTATAAAAGATTCAAGTTAAACATATACTAGAGAAAATAACAAACAAAGATATTAAATGGTCAAGAGGTCTAAACCCATTTTTCTTTTTCAACACAACTGTGCTTTCTATCTGTTGTTTCTTATGATGATGAATTTTGCTGTGATTATTATAGATATCCTTTAAAGGGAGAAGATTATTTTTAATGAAGGGGAAAAAAAGAAAAATATCTTTGCTATTTAAAATGTTAAAAAAATCATTTTTAGTAAATGGCAAGTAACTTTGTAAAAATTTTATCTTCTGTTCTTACACTGATTGTTGAAGTTTGCAAATTCTTTCATTACAGTGGTGTTCTTTTAGTCTTCCTGCAATGACTAATGCTCAAGGGACATACAAAACACTCCTGTTGATCAAAGTTGAAGTGTTGGTTCTCAAACTATGCTTTTAAACGAAGATGACATTTTTCTATGTTTCGTGATTTATTATTTTGCCAATAAAAATGCTAGGGAATATCATATAATAAATGAGTGGTTTCTTTAAGTCTTCTTACTGGCAAAAACATAGATTAAAAAATGTACATTGTGTGTGCGCGCATGTGTGTGAAAAACCCAGATAATAAAACCATGTGTAGTCTTCACTGAGCTCCTGAAATGCCAGCCTATGATTAAGATTGATACCAGGCAAGAAGCACTGAGGTTACTTGGCATTCTTGTGTTTCTGAACTGCCCCTGAGTGACTGCGGAGATGAAACTCTAAACTGGAGGACCAAAATGCTCTCCTCAGCTTACAGTTCCAAGAGCGTTGCATTTTAACTCCAACCTGAGGCAAGATCTGTGCTTAAACCTGCTCTTTTTTATGTCTGGCATGGAAGGAACTGGGTTGCCTGTCCATGTCTAGATGGGTCCTCAGTCTGAGTGATCAGGAGATGAAACACTGGAGGGGGCATGACAGAGTACTTTTCCTTCCCAGTTTAGTCAATGGGCTACAGGAGCCAAGAAAAGAATAAGTTTGAGTAGTTCTATGTGTAATAACTGCAAACATATTTTCCCTAACTCCGAACTCTAAAAATGAAGAGGGTTTTGAACTTCATCACCTGGGAAAAATAAAAATGTATTACATTCTTTGTACATTTTTTAAAATGGGATTTTGATTAATTTTACATTTCTCTCAATCTCCTCAACTTTTAGGCAGCCCATTAGATGACATTTTGCACAACTTGAAAAATAATTGGCTCCTTTAGATTAGAGAAAGCGTGTAAGAAGCTCAGAGCTCCTACTGTAGTCAGCCTACTGCTCATTGCTGTTGTCATTGCCTGTTTATTAACTTTTTAAGTAACACTGCCTCAAAGTAGCAAGCTGAGAATTGGATTTGTTAGACCTCCATCCATTGCAGGATAAAATGTACTTTCTGATGGATTTATACTAATTTCCCATGAAATTCCAAAACCAGTAGCGGGAAGAATTGTTACAAAACATAAAATGATATAAATTCCTGCTTTAGATGCTCCCACTTTTCCTGAAAGGTCAGACACGCATTGTAGAATGATGTTAGGAAAAAATAGATAAAAAAGATATACAAATTACATGAAAATTATTAATTATTTTGCTCAACCTTTATACTGATGTGTACAATTAGTATCTATTGTCATATATAGATTTGATTGAAAACTGCCTGAATAGACATTTAATTCTTCATTTCTTATGAAGTGACAATAAATTCCAAATAAGGACCTATTTTTGTTTAAAAACATTACAAAATAAGAGAATAATTGTTCTTTATACCTCCTTTCTTGGCGTTGTTCCACATGGATAGAGAAAACCTCTATCTGTGTGCTCTGGGATGTTTAGAAAGATGAAGAAGTTTGCTCTTCATAACCCCTCTTGTCCTCTTCAAAGGAGAGAAGAAATGAAGAATAGGATACTTGACCTTTTTGATTCCTTTGGCCATTAGTCCAGCAGAAACAAAACTTACTAATAAAGAGATTATTTACACTGACATCCGAGCGGGAGGATGTAATGCAGCCCGGCTAGGGATTACAGGGATGTCCTCCCCAGGGAGGGTTCGAGACAGGATGGTAGGTTGAACCACGGTGAACACTTTATTGAAGTGGCTTCCCCCTTATATAGAGGAAGGTCGGCAACTCTCTGGAAAGAGGGATGTGAGTATAACAAATATGGATAGGAGAGAACTTGCCCAAACTAGGGAATTAGGGGAGGAGTTACAACCACATACTGGTAAAAGGCATACAACTTATAGGGATTTTTATAAGGGTTGTAGGGTACATAATAAGGATTTTATGCTAACAATATTAAAATTTAATTAACACGGTCCTTAAGTTTTAAATGCCCTTGGTAAAACTATATCTCGTCTTCATCCTTAATCAATACCTTTAGGGTTTCTACAAATCTTCTGTACTACTTTTCATCTTCATCCCACTCATCTCCCACAAGGAGGCAACCATTCCATCACAAAGACTAGTCAGTCCAAGAGTTTCATGCCCATCCACTGCTTGACCTTACCAAAAGATCAGTCATTCTCCTTTGCAAAGGAAAAGGGGACAAGTGAGAACTGATTCATCTCATTTCTTTCTGCAAGTTAGATTTTGTTCCCTGAGCCATTTGTCCAGGCTGGTTCAAATTGCATACATAACAAAGAAAAGGTGAGACTGATCAAGTGAGGAAGAGTTCAACATCATTTTTTAAAAAGTTTTAAAAGTGATGGGACAAATATTCTCCCAAATGTTCCTATATCTTTTCAGTGACAATATAAGCTCATAACTTAGATTAAATGTGTAATTTTTAGAGTTATAATAATTTATAGTTAGAGGACAATAGGGTTGTTTGGAGGAATGAGTATTAAACTTGGAAAACTGGAAGGAAAGACATTTGAGGGAATAATTCAGTTTGCAAAATGGACTCTTTTCAACAGAAATCAGACCTTGCCCATTCCGTTTGTTCTGTACTAACGTGTATTTAAAACCTGGCAATTATATTAAACAGCATATCTCTCTCAGCCATAGGTTTAATAAGTCATATAAACAATTAGCTATCAAGGTCAAAATATATTTTTTAGGAATGTTATATTTGCAAGGCTAACAAGGACTGGATAGCTCCTATAACATAAGCCACATCTTTCAAATCCTGAAGTGTATAGTGAAGGACAAACTTGGGCAACTGCAGTATTTGAAATATCCTGGACACAGTGCATTAACTCAATTAGTCTTTCGTCATCACTACAGAGTCCAGTTAGGGAAAACTGAAGAAAAATAATGATGACTTATTTTTTAACTCTAGCTTCTGTCAATCATCGTTCCACTCTGCACCTCACAAGTACTTTCAAGTGTGTGTTGCTATTTGTTATCCTGCATGTCTATACAGGAGGAACAATACACCATCTGATTAGAAACACACAACGCCCGTGTTTTTGTCCATGCTTGAGACAGTCTGTGCATGCCATCCACTTATTCAGACCCACAGCTGTTCCTGTGTCAGCTCAGGTTAGTTCCCGGCTCTGAATCTCTCTGCAAAGAGATTGGCGATGACGTGATGGGCTCCTGTTAGTGATCCTGCTCTCAGAGGATAAATCACAGACCGCACAACACTGATTGTCTAGCAAGGAGGAAAACACCTCATCCAAATTCATTTGATTTTAATATGATAGGAACCTGAGCTGACCTGTTTCTGACTTAATTTCCTCTTATTTATTTATTTGAGCATATCCTCAGAAAACTATCTTTTGCCTTCAGGAAGTACAACATATTACAGAAAGTAGAACATCTTGCACATTAATTTTTAGTTCTAGCAAAGCTAGAGTTTTTATTCTAAAAAGAGTAAACATGCATTTCCTAGTGCTTGATGTTATGATCTGCCTTAATACGTATCATTATTTTGTATGCATTTTCATTATTTTCTGAGCATTTTCATACCTTGCACACCTATTTATTTCCCAGAATATCTTTTTGAAATGGTAGTTCTGAGACAAACACAACATTTAACATCTACTATGTGAATTTATGTTAATTTTTTATCAGATTACCATACTAATTAAATGATCTAAAGAAATAGAAATAAATTAAAAGTCTCATTGTTTTTATTTTAAAGTTAATTTTGCATTTGAAAGTGTAAGTGGATCAGATTAGTATTCTTTCATACATATCAAAGGGCTTGGAAAAGGTGGATAGGTAGAGTTGTTGTCTCCTCAGAAACAAGGACACTTAAGTTGTTGCCTAAAAGACCATGGAGAAAAAAAATCCCAGGCCAATTTAGTGCAGGAGATAGGATAAAGAGAGCAAGTCCTTTAATGTGTCCATAGGCCTAGAGAAATACATACCACATGTGCACCCCCAGACAGGGGTTCTGTGATTTTATAATAAGGTCCATCCAATTCTAATTTGTCCACCCCTGGTTCTGCCCTGTTCTGCCCCCCGACACACCCTTTCGGGAATTGAGTCTGGGGGTGTTTGGGACCCCTTCTTCCTCATTTTCATCTTCTTTGCAGCACACACAGTCCTTGGAGTTCCTCCAAAGTTCTGGGCTTGAAGGTCGCTGTGTCAGTGTGATATCTTCGGGTCCAGGCCTTAGGGTGTTTTTCTACAATTCTACCTCGAAGAAAAAAAATGTCTTCTACCAAACTGCACCTCAGGAAGTCTTTCATCATCCCCATATTATCATTGGCAAATCCAAGCTCAAGTCAGTCCAGCAGTTTAATTATTTGGGAAGTATCATCTCCTCGGATGATAAGATTGACAAAGAGACAACAGATTAGCGAAGGCTTATAGAGCTTTCAGAAAACTCCATAAAAGTGTTTGGTGTAATAAACACTTGAAGAAAAGTACAAAGATTAGTGTTTACAGAGCCATTGTGCTATCTACTCTTTTATATGGATCTGAATCTTGGGTCATTTACCACCACCACTTATGACTCTTAGAATGTTTCCATCAGCGCTGCCTCCGTACAATCCTAAATATTCACTGGACTGATTATGTGACTAATGCANGTGACTAATGCATCTGTTCTTGAACAGGCAGCAGTTATGAGTATTGAGGCCATGTTGATGAGAACACAGCTGTGTTGGGCAGGGCACGTCTCCAGAATGGAGGACTCCCGCCTCCCGGAGATTGTACTCTATGGCGAACATGCCAGTGGCTGCCGAAGAGAGGAGCCCCGAAGAGGAGATAACAAGGACTCCCTGAAACAACATCTCAGC
>VZRE01015797.1:0-34545 GCA_013396775.1 Cephalopterus ornatus | reverse complement strand
ATCAGTCCCGTGGGATTTATTTGGAAAGGCAGATGTTAGATTTTGTCCCACCTAATTTTAAACATTTTTATGTAAGCATCTATCAAGTCACACCAGTCAGGGGAAAACAGAACTTGGCTATCAGTACTACTTCAGTGTCTGCCTGAGGATGAGAGGAATCATGTCCCACGAGGTCCTATATTCCTCTGTGCAAAGGGGAACTCAGGCCTTGGCAGACGTAGACACCTCCATTTAGTCATTTAGTCGGACGAACTCAATTCTCAATCCCTCCCTCTGTGAGTTCCCTACAAGTTCCTGAGACACCTCTTCCAGAGGCGAAGCGCTTATCCAACGCCACGGCTCCGCGTGGAGCGGGTGGCAAGAGGGTCCGTAACCCTGCTCACCGGTTCTCGCTGCTCTGGGCGCATCCGCACCGCCCAGCCCTCGCATCTGATGCCATTCAGAAAGGTGCCCGGCAAGTGCTGGGGGCTTTAAGAACGAGGAAATATAAGTTTAACTTGTAAAAGCAACTAAGAACGCTGTAATGGTTTGGATCCGGCTCTCCCGCCGAATGCTCAGGCCTACAGTTTGCAGCCTCTTCCCCCCGCCGTGAACACGAGGGAAAGGGAGAAGGGAAAAAGCTGCCGAAAAGCCAAAATGACCAAACCAAAGCTGTATAAATATATATATATATATGTATTTACATCTATGTACAGTTAGAATACTATGTACATAGTAAAAGGGACCCCGAACACCCCTCCCCGAAGGGAAGAGGAAAAGGGAAAGGGAAAACCCAAAACAGATATGGACAATCGACACCCGGGAGCAACCGATAAAGAACTAGCAAAAGAAAATCGTACTACTCTCCTTGAGATGGCAGAATCGCGCCAACCAACCACCAGCACTCTCCGCCTCCCAGGGCCTACAAGGCCTCAGCAGGCCTCAGTCCTCCACACGAGCAGAGCCGACAGCAGAGAACCCGCCTTCAGATCCACCAGAAAAGGAGGGAAGAGGCTTCTCTCCCTTCTTATTTATACCCTGGTTTAGGTAAAAATCGTATGGAATACTGGGAACACGGACACTTCCTTGGTTACAACCTGGTCACCAAGGAAGGCCTAGAATCAAAACCACTGCAAATGCTTGCTCCCCTGTTTTTTTTTCAGGTCGAGATTGCTTAAAGGGTAAATTTTTGTAACTATTTTAACAGTAAAAAATAGGCTAAATTTTTCAATTAGCTCTTCAAGTCGCGCATCTGAAAGAGGGGAAGTTGTTATGGTGCAGTATCAACTGTTTGAAAAAATTGGCCCATTAGGTCTTTTCTTGCACAAGTAACTCTCTGCTATGATCCTGCCCTGGTTTTAGAATCTGGCCTGAAGAACAAAATATACCAGTGTAATGAGGATTCAAACCCACTTTGCTTTATTTAAACCATATGATACTATTTATGCCAAAGAAAAAGCATTCAAAAAATAAAAACCAAAACCCAATGTTTTTAGCACACAGCTTCACGATGACCAGGATTTGCAGTCTCTGAGGAGTATGTTGAAGTGTTTAGGGAGAAAAGGTTAGGAGTTTTGAAATTCACAGGCAGATTTTAACAAGTGATTTTAAAAACCTGTCTCGACTGTGCACATTTGGGGACAATGACAAACTTGTGGATTTTCCACCACAAATGAAAATAAATATTTAGAAAAAAAAAAAAAAAAAGGAAAATACTCACAGTATTCAGTGTTTTTAATTATAAATTATTACTTGTCAGAAGTATGGAAGAATTGCAAAGGTACCTTGTGGGACTTTAAATGGAGCTTAAACTCTTACCTCTCATTCACTCATGTAGTTGCAGGAACAGTCATTCAGTAGCAGGAAAGCCAAACTGCAAACCCTTTCCGGCCACAGGAGTTTGAATCAATATTTTTGAACTCCTAGGAAAGTGAGTGATGTAATTAGCAGACTGTACACCAACCAAGCCCGTGGATGATGCTGGAGCATGGTGCTGCCAAGAGCACGAACCCAGGAACTGAAAAGCAAGGCAGAACTTGTAGCATAATGTTATTGCACTTAGCTAGAGAGGTATACATATTTGTGAACCATCAGATGTTGGACGTGCCTGTTGCATCTCTTAGGAGCTGTAATGTATGTGAGTTATTTCATTCCTTGCTCTCTGTTTCGGAAAGTATATAAAATCCCACACTCTGAAATTCATTCAAACACCATATTCTTCACGGATATTTATATGCGTTAACAAAATCCAGACTTCTATTTCAGGAAAAGAGGAAGCTGGGAGCAAAGATTTGGGAATCCAAGAGAGTTCCAGCAATTAAATTAGATGTTTCAAGCACCATAATAGCTGGTTCAGAGGGAAGGGTCAAAAAAGTCTGTGTAACACATGGTCTCTGCTACACCTCTTAGCATAAAACAAAATGCCCTCACAACACAACTATGACAGTAAAAGATATAAGGTTATGTTACAGACAGATTAAAATTTGTCTCATTATACCAATGTGGTAGTGAGAGGAAAAATGTTTGAAAAAATTATGTTGTTTTCCACAGGTATTTCAAAAAGGTGAGAGAGACTGTTAGGATGAACAAGCATAAAATTGTTTTTTAATTGCTTTCAGACTGTTTCATAAACCAATGAGAACTCCCTTAGGCAAACTCTGTATTATGGGTGGCATAGGGGCATCAGTGGTTAACCAAAAGTTAGGTGTTAAACTGCAGCGATGAGAAAGCTCTTGACCCTCTTTTTTGACCACAGAAGAAGCTTAGACTGACACACAACTGCTGAAGACTAAGAATAAATGAGAAATTCTGGTTTTGTCCTAGCACAACAGCATTTTGAAATGATGACTGCCAAATACTGTAGTTTTAATGACAGTTGTTAGAATTCTTCCAAACAGATGACCACAGGGATGATAAGGAAACTGATTTACTTCTTTGGGCTAGAATCAAGAGACAGCAGAGAAGTGAATTTTGAAAGGACAAAAATAAAGTCTTTATATATTCAGAAAATATAATCAGATCTTTTTAAAGTAATTGAGGGGGCTCTATAGTTAATTGAGGAGGCTCTATAGTCACTGAGCTATAAAACTATCTGAAAGTGGGAGCACTGGTTTGTGGTTTGTTTTTTTTTTCCACTTTGGCATATTTATCATGAACAATTTATGCCATTATTTCTAACTTAGAACATGATTCACCAAGTTGAAATCAATATAAAAGCTGCAAACTTTATTAGGCACTTGAGTTCACTGATGAGCGACAGACAACCTGCTGTCTATGAAAAAAATAGTGGCCCCAAGTTTTCCTTTGTATGTATGTGAATAACTATCCGTTGGAAATAACCGTGTAATGATAGTTGGGTGGGAGAAACACAAAAAACAAACAGGCAAGAAAGAATATGCTAACAGTGGCACTGAACAACACTGTGAGTATTTTCTGGAAGACTTTCAAAAAAAATAAGACAACTGTGACTCATCGACCTGGGAGGATACCATCACAGAAGAAGTGCCAGGTTCTGTGACTGTTTTTGGTTGATGTCATCGCATTTAAGAATGCCCTTTACATGCTTAGATCCCCTGTCAAGGTAGCCAACAGTGTTTGTACTGTCAGGCCTAGAAAATCAACCCCCAATTATTGACAATTATGCCCCCAGATGCTTGGCCATACCCAGTGCTTCCAAAGCACGTTGCCAGACACATTTTCAATAGGGTGAATAATTTTATGCATAATACAGGATTATCTGGTGATCACTTCCTGATCTGCACCGAAGGCAGCACAACAAGAATTTCTGGTTGTGGAACAGATCTTTATGAAAAACTGCAGAAGTTTCAAAAATAAAACAAAATTTACTGAGGCAATGAAAAGTACTTAGTAGCTGATGGAGCTGTTATTTAGCACAACCTGGTTAAATAAATTATTTTATTCTTCACTTTCTTCCAGTCTGGTTTGTCTCTGCATACAGGCACAATAACTATTTGGAAGAGAGGAATTGCATAGTACTGATGTTTGGCACTTCAGTTGGTTCTTTTCAGGCAAACACACATGAAAAATATGAGTTAATACCTGTGCCTCCCATATTTATTTTTGAGGTAATTAAATCTTTGTCATCCATGTATGGAGCATGGCAGCATAGCAAGTCTGCCACCAGATGGAGTGACAGCTGTTCTTTTTATGGTATACCAGATCTTCTACGTATTCTGTGTCATCTTTTCCTACTGTGACAGTAAGGAGATTTTGTCATGAAGTTTGTGATTCGTGGTTAAGATCCACTGTAATAGATTGTTCTTGCTGGTTTTAGCTATGTTACTCTTCAGTGAAGTTCATCTCAACCAATGACTTCAGAATAGCAAAGGAAAATAGTGCACTGTGAAACAGGAGGAGTTGTGAGCTATTCCTTCACACTGACATAAACCCACTGAAATATGCTGATCCAAGTCCACCATGGAGTAGAAGACTTGCAGNNNAAAAAAAAAAAAAAAAAAAAAAAATGCTTTTTTTAAAGTAGAAAATGTCTGTGATAGTTGGTGTTAAAATTAGGGTGGTGACCAGGTTGTGCTCATCTACTTTCTGCCCCATTTCATGTGTGCTGATTAGCCGACTTATTTTCACTCCTGACACTTTCAAATTTATTTCTGCACCTGTCTGGCCATCATATCAATATCTTCTTTACAAAATAAGTGATACTTGTCAAGGTATATATTTAACTATTTCTGGCTGTTTGTTTTAGCTGTGAATCAGGTACCTGTCAGTAAAATTTGGTTGTCACTAATATTGCCATTCACAGCATCTGTCTTGTCAAACATCACCACAGGTAGTACAAAAAAACAAGCTTTGTGAAAAAGTTCTCAGTGTTGGTTTGCAGAACGCTGGGTAAAATTTGGCAGTTTGTGTTACTAAAGAGAGCAGAACAAATGTTTGGGATATCATCCTCCCAGTTTGAAATCTTGAATCCTACTGAGTTGCTCATGGATGACATTGATAGATAAAATTACTGAGAAAAATGACACTAAAATGGCACAAGTGTCTGGTTTTACTTGGCTCTGACAGTCAAACTGAAACAGAAGGAATTAAAATTCCAATAATTTGGGAGGAGAAAGTCAGTGCCTTGTTCTGCAACATGTGGAGACCTCCCTCTGACAGCATAGGAAGCAGCACAAAATGCTTTCTCTCTTATTTTGTAATTCATGGTTCTCAGAAATCGGTCACACTCCCCGAACTTTTAACCTTGTTGCTCTCCCCAAACATCACATCCTTCTGTAACATCCCAGGCATACTGGTGCATTTCTGGGTAGCATAACTGAAGCGTTTGCCTGTGTATTTTTAACACAAGTCCACGAGGTAACAGACCAACTAAGGCATCTTTCTGTGGAACCAAGGGAGCATATCTGGGAGTCAGTCACGTCTTTTATATGTTGTGGTGCCCAAAACTGAACACAGGATTCAGGGTGAGGCCACACCAGTGGCCTCTACCAGAGCAGAGTGGGACAATCCCGCACTCCTGTCTTTGCTGCCTGATATCCCTCAGGACGCAGCTGGCCCTCACGCCAGAGAAGCTGAGAATTTAAAGAGAGAAAGAATTTGTTAGTCAGTGAGAAGAGCTCCTACAGACTTTCGTATCTGAGGGTCTGTTACTGCATGAGAGATTTCCTTAGGACTGTTAGCAGCACAAGCGAAGTTGTATTTTTAATATATTTTTAATATTTATATATTATATTTATATATTTACGTAAAATTTAATATTTCATATCTATGTATATGTATTTTTACTATATACTAGATCTTTTATTTTATTAATGAATATAGTAATAAATTAATGTGTATTTATATTTATAATTATATATTTTATAAATGTAGTTATAAATATATAATTAGGTATAATTAGATATTTTATTTTTAAATAAATATTTATATACCTAATAAATTTTATTTATAAGTATGTATCTCGTATATATAGAAGCTGTTTAGTATAACCCTAAGGTCCAGCACTCTGGGTGCAATAAAACCAAAGGTAAGGACACACAGTAAGTGTTTCTACCAAGATCATGTTAAAGTATAAGAATCAATTAAAAGCCTTACTAGGCCAAATTATTTTAAATGTTAAGAGGAGAAAATTCACATGGCAGTGGAAAAACAAATTAAAAGAGTCAAATGTGAGAAATGGGAGAACTCATTTACGAATATTTTCTTGCTTGTGCAGCAGCATGCCCACCAATACAATGCAAAATAAAGGTTGAGGGGATTTACAGCTGTCTAAATTTACAGGGGTCTAAATTAAGTGCTTTGAATCAAACGTCAGAGGCCTGCATGTCTTCACTGACTCCACAGGACACTTAGGGAGCTTCACCTCTGAACCTTTTTTTCTGCTAGAGAGACTAGTGTGAATGCATATCCCCAACCAACTTCAATATATTCACAAATTCTACTTTCTTAGGCTGTTATTTCACTTCCATAATAAAGGATTCCCTAAATTTTTAGAAAATATTTCAATATCCTGAAAGGACAGATGATAGAAAGATGCAATGGGTATTATTGACTCAATTACAGCAATTAGCAAGTGATGATTCAGGTACCCTTAGTAATTTGGCTATCACTTGAAACACAGTAATACTGCTGAAGTTTTCATTAAGTATCAGCCAACAACTTCATTGTTTGTCCTTCAGCCCCTGACAGTACACATCCAGCTCAGACGAAAGCAGAGCTGCTCCATGCATCTGCTAGTCAGGAAACTTAAGTATTTGTGCACCTCGTTATCCCCAGATTATGATACATTATTCACATTTCTTTACATCACTGAGCACCCAAACACGGGGCGGGGCTGGCCCTGGCATTCAGTTTGGTATTGCAGACACTCTCTTAATCCCTGGAAGGGGAGCTTCAACCTATTCGTGACCTTACTGGAAAATTCTAGTGTTGGTATTAGCGTAAATGCACTGGAGCAGTTATTCAGTGAAGAATGGGTGAAGAATGCTTGCCCTGGATTTACAAAACGAATAAAATCTTAAGAACTTTAAAAAAAATCTGTTTTCAACATTTATGAAAAAAAAAATTCTATACACTTCAACAAGGACTTACGAAGAGTCCATTTCATCTAAGAGAAGCTGCATATTTAGGAAAAGTTGTACGTATAAAATTGTGTTAGTCAAATTATATATTGATAGATACATCCAGATGACAGCAAAAAAAAAAAAGTGCATATTTAACAATTAATATAAACACATCCAAGGCCAAATCTAAGGAATGTGTTTGGACAGCTATTAGGAATGGGAGAGGGGTAGGGTTCATTTATTTTCCCCTGAACAGAAAACATAAGTGATTGACATTTGCGTATGGTCTAGAATCACATAAAAAAAACTGTCCTAGAGTGCTGGTAGGACTTCAGTGGACTGGTCCATCTGAGAAGAGGATGCAAGCTGCCTTTATTGTGGTATCTTGGTACCTTAGCTCCCAGATGAAATAAGTTTAAGGGAAAACACCCGAGAAAATCTGTTTCACAATTTTCTCCCTGGTTATACAAAGGACAAGTTCCTTATAGATCAAACAGCTGCCACAGGGGAGATTTCTGGCTGAGAAATTGCCGTGTTTACTCAGCCTGACAATGATCTCTCTCCTGTCTACCTCTAGCCTGTTTTTAATCAGCCAGCTCAAAATAGGGAAACAAACTGGAGGATCACTTTCCCCCTTCAAGCCAGCTCACATTTAGTGCCGATGTGTGATACAACCTACTGTCAGTAGAAGCATGGCATAGTCTTTCACACTTTGGTAATCTGTCAGAGTTTAGTCTTTGCTGAAGTGAAGAGAAAATCAGATGACCATTTTTGTTTCTAGACAAGAATCAGGGAAGCAATCAGAAGTCTTGTGACAGAGCTGCTTAGAAACTATTAATTAACTTCATCAATCTTTTGGTAAGAAGATTCACAGTTGTACTGACTAAACAGAGTTTTGGAGGGTCTGCAACCCTCCAAAGCTCTGAAGACATATGTGCCCTCCAAATAGTTTACACTACCAGTTCATCTGCACGGGTATGAGCAGTGCTGACAGTATGGGCATCAGCTCTAACCAGTACTACGAAAATTGAGCTGATTAAGACATGCTCAAAGCTGTTGACAGCAAACAGGCTTTGCCTAACTTCAGTAAACAAACTGTGGTAATGCTGGTCTGGTCAACTGGAGCTTCCAGAGGACTCAGTCAACCAACTAAATCAAAGGAAAACATTACTTTTTAGCCTTCTTTTGCTAGTAAGGGCAATTCAGCTCATTCTCACCCACTGGAATCATCCTTCAAAACAGTCTGCTAATGCTGATATTAGCACAGATTTCATGCTCTGGATTTTATTGGCACAGGGAGAGTAACCAAAATTTCCATACATCCTAAGTGTGCCAGAAAACTTTATGTGTGTACAAAAGCCACTACAACTGAAAGGAAGGATAATATTTGAATCAGCTTTCCTGTTTTGAAAATGAAAAATTGGAATGCCCACATGGGGGAGTTATTGCAGAACAGTTAGGCCAGCTTCTCTGCTGGAGCAAGCACTCTCGGTCTCTGGAAAGAGCAGTCAAACTGACAGTGGTATGAAACAGAGCAGTATTATTCTCTGCAAGCAAAGCACTGGGCACCTCTCATTTGTGTCTTCTTCACATGGCACATTTGTCTAGATCACTCTTTTTCCCTCACAGGTAACTAGTAATGACAAATATACAGTGCAGAATAAAAATTCTGAATGTCCGAAACCTGCCTGAATCTGCTCATGAAAATTATTTCACACTTATTGAAAAAGTCATCATACTTAAAAAGTTATGTGCAGCCAGCCTTGGATACCGGCTTCTGACTGAGCAAGAATTTTGAAAAGAGCTTATTACCATCTATCATTGTTAAAATTTCAGACAGCATAAACTGGAGGTGACATGTAGCTGAAAGGAACTTCACAGAGTTTGCTACGAATACAATAGAGCTGGCTGTAGCTGTTCAAACAGCTCTCCTCATGTCCAAGAGTCAGAAGCACGCATGCACTCATCTGCTAGGGCACTTTGAATGCCCCAGGCAAAACAGCGATGCAACAGACACCACGGTAAGTCCTCAGATCAGAATCGAAAACATGTCATCTTTAGTGGCTGATCTCAAATGGTAATGAAGGTACACAGCAAGGAGATGCGCAGCAGAAAGGGATTTTAGATTTTAAAACATCACTGTGGCAAGAAAGAGAAGCCTCATAACTGTGGAGAACTATTAAAAAGTGGGCCACGGAAGAGTTCTTCTACGACTGGTAGACACCAGTCTATACAAACCCCTGGAGAACTGCATATTTTGGCATGAGCAATTCAATAAAAGGAGGATTTCAGCCTCCCAGATCTTACATTTCGGGTGTTACAGGTCAAATGCATTTCATCATTTATGCGATATTCCACAGATGAATGAGATTTTTTGGCCCTGCCAAGAGATAAGTGTACAGTTTAGAGTGACCTAAGAGAAGCAGATGAAGACGGCTATGAGACCGGAAAGGCATGCCAATGGAAGGAAGATGTCTTTGAAAACGAAACCAAAATTTCATTTTGAGTGTTTAATATTGAAATATAATATTAACACTTATGACACTCATTAAAAAAACAGATGAGCACTTGCACTCCAAATTGACATAATCACCTCTGACAGACAAACCAACTTTTCTGATATTACTTAGTAGTAACTGTGTGCTGGGTACACCTCTGTCATTCCTAAACAGATGAAACTATCTTTTATAAATCATATAAACGTGTACTGCTGCTAGATGGCAGGATTTGTGATTTCATTCATTTGCTCAAATATTTGAGGTCTTGCACTCAGAATAACTCAAGAAGCAATGGACTGCACTAATCTAATAAAAAGTCAGCTGACTGCTTACATTTGCCCTAGTCCTTTCTTGAATAAAAGTCAGGAATACATCTTCAGCAACAAAGGAGGAGAAAGCTGTTATATGCCTTGACATAATTAATCAGTGTATAAAAAGAGATTACTGAGGTAACGCCATTTTTAGATGAAGCAGGTAATCCTTGTTTTGAAATGTTGATCACAGAAACTTCCAAATCACATTTTAAAACAAGCTCAAGGGAAACTTAAACCAGTACAAGGCCTGAGTGCAGAAAACATTTCACTGACACATCAGATATTTAATGGTGTAACATTATGCAACCAGACCCTTCCCAGGGGAATGAATCCAGGTACATGCTTCTGATCCCACTGTTATGAACAGATTTGTTATTCGCTCTTGACAGACCACAGCATATCTCAGACTAGTCACTGTCTCAGCAGAATGCCGTATCATCAGGATCACCGAAAATCCCCAGATTATACGACTTTGATATGTGCCTGTTCTGTGGCAAAATTTCTAAAAAATTCTTCCTTATAATGTGGGATCCAGATGATGCATGATGGTGAGACAGATAGCCTAAATCCTATGGTTTAGCCTCGAGGCTAAAGCCTCAAGAAAGATGAGTCCACCCCAGTTATATCACAGAAGTCATCCAAACGGAGATAATGTTGGAAGTCAAGGGTGTGTAATAGCACATCTGGGCAAATGTTTAATAATGGCCTGATCCAAAGTTAGTTGAAGTCCGTGAACAGACCCATGTGGCTTTTGCAGGACTTCAGTAGAACTATTACTTTGTTCACATTTTCCTTATTAACATAGGTATGATGGAGGTTTCTTATTATAACTATCAGTTGAAAATAGCAAAACTCGTGATACTTGTGCTCTCTGCTACTTTTAGCCTAACTTCAAAAAGTCTGCCTCTGTTGTCTGCGAAAATTTCTATTTTTGGAGCTGAGGAATAGATATAAGATTTAATTAATTTCGGAAAGAGGGAACAGTGCCTGTTTGCTAATGAAGTGCTAGAATACCACTCCTACTCATATTCCAGCCTAACTAATATTTATTTAAGCACAAAAATAGCAAAGGAAATATTACAGTGAAACCAACCTTGTATTTCCAAGAATGATATTTTGCTCTGTGAGGGATCATGCTTTTCAGCTGGAAGCTATGTAAAACAAGGAATATTTTTTCTCTAAAAAAATTTGAATGCAAGTTCTTTAATATGGAGTAAGTAAAGATTTTCAAAATAAAGATCTATCCTGTAGCTTGTGATTGAAGGGCAGTGATTGAACCCGTAAGAATAGTGAAGTTTAAAGAACAGGTCTGCATGTCTCTAGCATGTCTGGAGGACTTCCAAAGGTTTGTCTCCACCAAGAGGATTTCCAAAGATGTCACCCTGGATCTGCCAGTGGACCCCTTTCTGATAGAGGCTGCTCTGTGGCCAATACTGACCATGGTTTCAGTCTGACTACGTATCACTGGCGGTGAGCATCAGCCAATGCATTTGAGATTTTTTTCCATGGGAAAAATAGTGATAAAAACCACTCCAGTGGTTATTAAGATTGCCAGCTGGAAACACACTGTTGTGGTGTTTCTCCTGGAAAAGTATGGGAGAGACTTTTCTCTAGCAGAAATTGAACTCCTTGCTTGTATACCAGGATGTCTTCTCCCTTCAGTCAGGTGCTTCAGGGTTAGGATTTGAAGCTTGTACTACTCACTAGTAGTCATCTTTTTTTTTAGTCAGAAGCAAAAAGTGAGCATCTCCGAGAGTAGCTCACCTCTTTCCAAGACAGATGGCTAAGACAGGTTTTCTTCTTTAGGAAGTAATTCTTTACTTAGGAAGAAATTCTTTACTTTACAGTGAGGATGGTGAGGCACTGCCCAGAGAAGTTGTGGATGCCACATCCCTAAAGGTTTTCAAGGCCAGGTTGAATGGAGCTCTGAGCAGCCTGGGATAGTGGAAGATGTCCCTGCTCATGGCAGGGGTATTTGAACTAGGTGATCATTAAGGTCCCTTCCAACCCACACCATTCGATGATTCTATTCAATGAAGTTCTTTTAATCACTTCCTATTTTTCTCATTTGACTACAAAAGAAACCAGGAAGAGCAGTGCCAAAGTTTAGACTTTAATTTCTTTAGTTGGATAAAATGAATCCCATATAAAGCAGAGGAGGCAAAAACCATTAGTGCATTTGGGACATGGAGGGTAGTGGAATGCATAGGGGTAATGTGACTGAAGGGATTTCCGCAGATTTAATTTGAGTCTCTAACGTGATTAAATAGACTCCTCTGGTCTTCAGTGTGAGTGTAAACAGACAAAAATGAGGAAGAGCTTCACCTTTAAACAACCTTCCTCGTATCAGCATTTGGCTTAATGACTGGTGTCCTTCTTGGGCTGTCATGGTCCCATTTTCTTCCTTATCAGAAAGTGCCTGCAAGCCCAGTTTGCTTACATATGCACAGATTAGCCCATAGGAATTGCTGATGACTCTGTTCATTTTTTGTGGGTACAAAGCAGTGAGCAGCTACAAGCAGTTTCTTTCCCAGCATGCCTGTTTAGGCTGAGAGACTTTTCCTCCTCCTCCTCTCAGAGCCCGTTCTTTGTTTAGGCAGTTTCTTTGTGTGGTTAATCTTCAACATGCTTCATCTGCTTCCCATTCTCCTGCCTGCAGCCTAAAGCAATTACCTCAACTCAGCTGGGAGAAAGCAAGCAGAGGTTCTTTAACCAGTGGAATAGCTTAGTAATGATCACATTTCTTCTGAAATAAATGATTATTTGTATAATATTAACCCTTAGGCCATAAATTAAGTCTGGATAGTGCAAAGGAGGATGACAGGGGGAAAAAAAAAAACAAATGCCTTGTATTCTGTTTGGTAAACAACAGAATATCCAAATATTTATACATCTCTTATGTTGTTTTTAATGTTACTGAAAAGACCTTTAAAATGGACTGTAAGGCTCCTTTCAGTGAAATGATAGCGTAGAAATAATTAGCAAAAAAATTCCTTCATGGCCACTGGGAAAAATATATCAATAGCACTTAAATGCTGGTATGTAATATTTTTCCTAGGCAAGGAAATGTCAGTGCAGGAGAGGCTGGAATAAACAAACAAACAAAAAGAGTTAGTTTTCTTTACCTTGAAGTATTTGGGAAGACTGGCCAATGATGTCAAAAGCCAACCTTCAGCGTAGTGCTAGTTTGTCAGTAACTAGATCAGTGTGTCTTGTAAGGGAGAGGAAAGCTTGAAAATGAGCTCTAAGATTGTACAGTAAATGACTTGTGTAAATAAACTGCAATTAGGCAATCTTAATTCTTTCTGATATTCGCTGCAACTAATGCTTTGATATTAGTGCTTGATACCTTCTGAAAGGTTTTTCTTTGCTTGACATTGAAAAATAAATTAATGCAGAGAAAGAGCTTATGTTACAATCTTCTCATAGTGTTTAAATTAGTTTTAAATGATCCTGGCTTGAAGCTAGAAGAGAAAGGGGTTTAGCTGCAAAGTTTTGAAATACAACTCTTTAAGCAAAACTAAACTTCAGAATCGTAAGTTAGACTAATTTTTAGCATTCCGAGTCCTATCATGTGGAACCAATTTAATGGCCTAAATCTCAGAAGGAGGCCAAAGGCAGAGCACCAGTGGAGGTGACTGCTGTCTCTGGCAGTTAGATACAATAAGGGAAAAATCTCTTCGTTAAAGTTGCACGTTCTATGGGATTTTCATTTACTGGCAGGAGTCCAATGTAATAAAAGCCACGAAATCGTCTGCTTATAGTTAAACGCATGGGCACATATTTCTAAAAGACTTGTTTTATTACATTACATTTTAATCTCCACAATCTCCTCTTTGGAATGATACCCAGCCCCCACTGCCTTTCATATTTAATCCTAAAGACACTTCTTGAGGATTTTAAGAAGTTGAAGCAGAGGAGGAATCACAAATGGAGGAAACCAGACTGTTGCACCTGTGGGGGAAATGAACAAAAGATGGAGGAAGAGAGTGTTAAATAATTTGAATGATTTGTCAAGATAGGGTAGTTGCAGCTTGATTTGTCCTTTGAGGTACACGCAGTGTTTGATTTTCATTCGGCTGAGGAGACACTGCTTTCAAAAAGGTGCCTGTGTAACTCAGAAGTGCCTGGTGGCCTCTACAAGTAATCCCAGATTGGGTGATCTTTCGGCTATCATTATGAAACCACGTTTTTTTCTCTTTGCTGAGTTAGATATTTCAGCTCCAGCAAACTGAACAGGACATCTATTCTTCCTTTTAAAACATAGCTTCAAATGAGGCAGACTATTAGAGATCAGCTCAATGGTTAGAAGATGTTATTTGGTGGATTCCTGACTTTGCTTCTTTTCCAGGAAATTCAAATTCCAACTGTCCATGAAAATGCCCAGATCCTCACACAAACTCTTTAATGTTGTATCACTGCAACAGCTCCAAATGATAAATTCATTGAGAAGATGCAATTGGGAATATATTCAAATGGCCTGAGGGTCCCTACAATGGTAATCCAGGAAAGAGTGTTATCCATACCCTGGGATTTCCCAAGGAAACAGATCTGTCTTCAAGTGCAGGAGGACAAAGGTGTAATGTGTACAAAATCTGCACTTAGGCAGTGTGTTGAACTGACTAAGGAACGAGTACTTTTTAAGTTGGTTCTGTCCCAGCAAAGTAGAAGATGTCATTGTGGTGAGACAGGAACAGAGAGATGTGGTAACTGTGTGGCTGAGTGGAACTCCCAGTTTTCAGCAGCAGACCTGTCTTTGACAGAGCCTTTAGAAAGCAACCGTACTGCAAAATCAAGCTTAAAGCTTGAATTTGAAGCTAGACATGCTCAATCTAGAAGTAAAGCTCAGCATTTTTAACAGAAGATAACTAAAAAGTAAGTTTTTTCATCTTTATGGTTACGGTTAGTAAGTATAATGCATTTCTAAAAAAAATATGAAGTCTTTATTCTTTTAAAGAGATATTTTCTTGCCTTTGAATCCATATCTTTAGAACTACAGGGGGGAGAAATATAGCATTGTGACAGCTACTTCCTGAAGTTCTGCTTGGTGCTAATGGAATACACAGGTTTTGACAAAATAGCAGGTAAATTTTTCACTAAAAGCCACCTTTTCTTCTTATTTGATTAACTTGAGCATCTGGAACAGCATAGTAACAATAGTATTGTGTTGCTTATCGTAGTTTTTTGCTCTACAGGAGCAAGTAATTTCTGATATTAAAGCCCCGGGCAAACTCAGTAGGAAATGGGATAATGGCATTCATGTCATTAAAAATCCTAGTGGAGAGGAATGAAAATGAAAATAATAAAATCCAATTTCCAGGGTTTTTCAAAAAGTGAGGAAATTTTCACTTTTGGTTAAGAATCCATTCATCAAAATACAGTTGGTTAGCTGGTCATACAAACCTGTATGCTTTTATGTGCTGGTGGAGAATGACAGACTCATCTTTTAAAGGTATCCAGTATCAGTTAATTTTTCTAGAATTCAAATGGGTGTTTACACACTTTTTAATCATTGCTGAAAATTAAATAGGTTATAACAAACCTGTTTTGGCATCAAGATTGCAAGTTTGTTTCTCTACACTTGTTGGTTGCTTGAGCAAAGTGGGGATAACTTGCAACATCTGGCACATTTTTAACAAACCTGCAAAGATAAAATCTTTATATTTTTACCACCAGGTGGAACTGCATGACTTAGTAGATTAAGCAAGATGCTTACAGTAATCAAACCACTTATCCCCTAAGCATGTGGCTAATGCTGGCCACGGAAGGATATGGATAGTGAATCCCTTGAGGGTGCAGAAAGTAACCACATGTTGAAAAACTGTAGAAATGGGCTTGTTGTTCTGTTCTGTTTGTCTTAACATTGGGCAACCTCAAACTACATTTCACCATCATGCAGGGGGAAAAAAAAATGCGTATTTAAACCGAGGGCTTTGCAATGTTGTAGTCTGCATAACTTAATGTCATTTTGGAGCCCTGTTACTTTCTGCAGATCTGGGTCTTGGTCACAGATGGCTGAATCCCTGGGTCCGAGGTTACAATGCAGTGCATTATGCTGGGGAAATTAACACTGGAAAATTAACTGCTTGGGGGTTTTAAAGCCCTCCACGTTAAATGGGCAAGTTCCATTTCCCTCAAGTTGTAAACACTCTTTGAGCAAAGAGCTATGTTCCAGCATACAATTTCCAAAGCAAAACCCTGACCCGACCGGAGTCCGTGGGAGGCTTGCCATGAAGGTCACTGCAGATGAGGCTGGGAGTTCTCATTAAAGAAGAGAGGCTTGAATCCTGCTGTCCCCAGAAACCTTTTTCTTTCTTTCTTCTGGAAAAATCCGCTCAGCACTGATGGCTTACTCAGCTTGTAAATCTGTAAAAGGGGAAGCAGATACTTGCTCACGATTGAAAAAGAGCGCTCTCTGCTTGCCGGTATGTCGGAGTGCCTGTGAGATCCGAGAAACAGACCCTCAATGGATTAGGACTCCCACAGCCATGGTGAAGCACGAGCCAGTGTCCCCTTTCCTCCAGATCACGAGCTGCTGGCACATGCTGACCTAATTCTGAACAAGCAGCTGCTTGAAAAATGCAGTGACAGGGAAACACATCAACAACATATCAAACCCGAAAGTGTCTAGATAGTCGTTTTCAGGCTGTGGACTTCAAAACTGTGGGGGACTGGAGCCTGCTTTGAAGTAGTCAGTGAAAAGTGACAAAGGAAAGAAAATCTGCAAATGCTTTACAACAATCAAGGTATGGGAAATTGGTACATCTTCCCACTGGGAATGTTTCTGGCATTCATATGTTGGAAGGATATTGAAAACTACTGACGTAGAAGACAAAGAGTTAAGAGAGCAAAGATTAATCAAGCATGATTTTATTCCTCAGGCTGTGTGTAAACCTAGGATAGAGAACACAAAAAAATCTCTTTGCATTTGTCAGGACATACAAGATTTCTTCAAAGCTGTGTCCATGTGTCAAAGCAGAAGTTGTCCTTTTCTAGACTGTTAGGGTTATTTTTACTTTTATCCTGTTTTCTGGGTCCTTGAAAAAAAAAAAAAAAGCCCAGCAAATGTTTTGTCTCATTTCACATAGTTTCACAACTGTAATTATATGAATTGTAGCACTGCAAGTAATTATGTTTGGTTCTTTCTTTCTACATGAATATACACAGATCATCCAGAAAGAGCACCCTGGTTTTATGCAAGAGTGTAATTTCTTTGTAGGGAATGGAGATGGTTTCTCCCATTTGACTTACCTGTTTCATTGCCATTCTTCCAACACAGCAGACTGTAGCAATTACTGAGCCTTGAGGCAAGTCTCTGCCATTCAGGCTAAACACTGCAATTGGTCTCCTTTGCAACATATATTTTTGGTGATACTAACCTCTTTCTTTTTTTCTTTTCTTTTTTTTTTTTTTTAATGGTTTCTCTTAAAATAAATATGCAGGATATTTGCAATGTCTTGCCTGCCAGGAATTTACAGGCTTTCTAGTTGCCTTGTGAATAAACTGCTCCTTGGTGCAAGCTTACAGGATTTTCTGCCTTTCCTTCTTCAGGTACACGCGACAGAGAAGTACCCTGCATGCAACACGAGCAATTTCCAGCTCCATTTCTTACAAAGTGATTCTGCATTTCGGAGGCAGAGTGACACAGTCAGAGTCTGTGGTGCTGTGAAAGCTGGGGAGGGACCACATCTGTGCTGACTTGAACGCTGTGTTTTCTGGTGCAGAGGCAGTGTTTTGTGTTCACAAGAATGCAATACATTTCAGCAGGTGTAGAAACTGTGTTTTCACAGAAGCCAGGTACTGCTGACACCAGTGTCAACTCGTACTGATAAGGGAACATGAACACTGTGCAAAGCTCAGTGAAAAACCATCCACCCAGAGGAACATCGCATTTTAAAGTGCTCAGATGGAGATAAAAGATACAGGTTTCTAGATAAAACAGATGCAGGGCAATTCTGTGGATGGCCAACCTTAGTGTCTACCTTGCAGACCTCTTGAGATGGGTGACACATATATTAGCACAATTTTACATTACATTTGTACAGCATTAAATATAATGATAACAAATTCTGCAATGTAAACATTAACTGATAGTTATTCAATATTCAGTATTTGTTTTCAGTGGCCTGTTGGTTGTTCAGACAGGTCAAGAACACAGACCTAAACCATTTGGCCACAGATCCAAGACAGATGGGAGTGAGGAGGATCAAGAGTGACTTCACATAACTATTTTATTCCAATCCAGCTCCTTTCCAGGCATGTAGATCATCTCTAATCTAGCATGCCCTCCCATTTCAGATGAGCACCTGCTGTAGACAGCTCACCAACATTTTTTCACATAAAGAAAACCTGAATATGTGTAATTCTCCCTTTAAAAATTCAGTGAATTACTCGTGCATTCCCGTTTTTGTGAGGCACAATGTTTGACAGAACTCACGATCTGTGGAGGAATGAAATGATGAGGGAAAAAATAAGGAAAATGGGACTTGCTTCATTCTTTTTTTCTGTTCCTTCTCTGAGTGTGCACCTTTGGTTACTTCTCTGTACTTGAGGGGTATAAGTGAGGTTTAAGAGACAGTATTATTTGAAAAGAGTGAGTTGGTATTTCATCCAAAGTTGCAATACCATCAGTTAAAATCCTTAATTGCTAGCAAAGTGCCTTGCTTTCATGGCAGCAAGGTGCCTGATTATCAAACAGTGGGATGAAACCTCAAAATACTTTTCTCCCCAAAGAGTCCTAGGTATAACCACTAGCACACAGTAAATATGGAGCTCAACCTGCACTGAAAGCAAAGCATTTATATGCAGAAAAAGAATCCTCTTCAGAGTAAATTTTTATCAAGAACAACAGGTTTCTTGAATTCCTAAGTAACTAAAATGAGAAAGACAAAAGATATTGTCATCTGTTTGAGTTCTCACCAGTCACCCTCCACACCCTTTGGAAGACTTACTGAATGAGTTGGGAATAAGCCAGTTCTTGCACCTTTTCTATGGTACGTGGGAAGCATAACTTAGGGGTTTTTTCCTAAATGCCAGTAGCTTGGATACTAGCTGTGAGATGGCCTTGATGATCAATCATTCTTCAAAGGGTAAAACTGAGGCCGGCTCTTGGTGCTACTCACACCAGTAAGGGAAATCGGATGCCTGTTCTTTAAATTAAAGATAGCATGAATGAAATGTCTCAGGTAGGCAGGTAGAGAGCTGGGGGTTGCCGAAGCGGTAATCTTCGAGTGTCTTTCCTCTGAGAGGTTTTGGAGGAACAGCTTGGTGCACATGAGCTCTGCACATTCAAAGCGATGAGAAAATCCTTGGGGGAAAAAAAAAAAAAAAGACATTCAAACCACTGCACTATTTTAAGAATGGATTTTTTAAAATACCTCTTAAATTCAAAGAATGAATACAGAAAGGACTCTGTCTGAATAAAGGGCACTAACAATCTCTTTTTCCCAGACAACTGCAACACCACCCTTACCATTTCTCTGTTAACTTTCCTCTCAAAAATTCTAGTTTTCAAGATCCAGTCTCCGAATGAAGACAAGTTCTGCTGCATTTTTGTCTCAACACATCAACGAAGTGTTAAATGGTGCACTTCGTAGCAGAAGGTGTTTCTGTTTTGTGTCTTGTGCAGGACTGCAGAAGTGTGTGCCCAAATGCACTCATTTGTGTACTTATGTGCACATCTGACAAGCCTTAAGACAAAAAATCACCAAGCATTAAGGTACTGCTAAGTGGAAATAAAACCCAGGCTCTCTAGTACTAGTTTTTAATATGCGTTTTCAACAGATGTTGGGAGGAAAAATCTGCTTCTCCTGTGTAGAAAGTGGTTCTTGACTGCTGGAAAAGACATTTTGCCTTGGAGAATAAACAATATTTGAAACCCAGTGCTGCTTAGAGAGTTTTAAAAATAGATGTAAAGTAATATGATTGTTAAAGTGAAGTCTTCTAAGATAGAGATGTGTTTTCTAGTGAAATAGGGATAGGATGTCTGAAAGAGAAAATTTAAAGATGTTTTTCAATTATATGTTTTTAGTTGTTCCTGGTTTAGTTTGTGACTTATTCAAACTTTATAAACTCAGACTTTGAAGAGGGGGAAATTTGCCTGAATGATGCTTTTGTATTCAGTATTTCCCTGATAAGTTTATTCATGCCTTATTTTTTGTGACACCTGGGTTGAAATTAAAATTAGCCAAAAAAATAGCAAAAGGAAGTCTACCACATGGTTTCAGCTTCAATAAATCAGTTGGCAAAACAGGTCAGGAAAAGAAGCTGAAAAAGGTACAGAGAGCTGTGTCTAGGGCCTTTTTTTATTGCTAGCCAAAGGTTTTTTGATCTTGTCTTCTAAATCATCAGTTTTGAACCCTTAAGATTTATGATAAAGATCTGTTAAGAAGTGGACACTTCCCTTTTGATTTTGCTTGGTGAAATTTAAAAAAAAAAAAAATAAAAAAAGCAGTTTAGATGTTCGGACTTCACAGTCCAGGGAAAAGTGAAAACTCCAGGAAAAACATGGTTCAAGCTTGGCAGGAGTGGCAAAAAAAAAACACCCAAAACCCAACAAAACCTGTGGGAAGGAGTAAGGTAAAAGGCAAGCTTCATAGTGTGCAGAAGAAAGGCAGACTTCAAATTAAAATGCTTACCAGGCGACTGAGATATTTTGCTTGAAAATTTCAATAAACATGTCCTCTGAAGAGTATCAGCTGTGTCTACAGTGGCTGGTGTGAGACGAAAAAAACATCTGTTATGTATATGTTTTTGACGCATAGGAAAGCTTGGAGCCAAGACTGAGGGTCAAGAATGCTATATATACAGATATGTATAAAATGTGTTTCTCAAATGTAAGCATAGCTAATGTTCCTGTTCTTTGATAACATCCCCTGCAGTGAAGTTACCACCAAGAGTGAGTTTGCAGTGCATACACAAAAGTACAAGGGGGCCCTGTGCAAAATCAGCCTGGTTAACAGAGAGGATTCCAAGCACAAGCACAAGCATGTCTAGCTGAGTAGAAGTAGCCGTGCACTCAGTCTGGGACTCAGTTTAGAATAAAAACTACAAAAGCTGCCTCTTCACCCCACAAAACTTGTGACTGTAGCAACCACAATTATTTTCCCTGAAAAACAGCAGCACAAACATAAATTGGTTGCTTATAGTTGAGAAGCATTTGCTTTGTTTGAAAGGATAGCAAGATGTGTGCACGCACACAGGTGGACAGGGTTTCGTGCTGCCTGCAATATTTCGTATTTTGGATACCTTGTTTTGTGTCTTCCCGTCCAGCCTGCTCTACATCCACTGCCTTTGAAATAGTGAGAAAGAATTAAACTCGAGGAAGGGAAGAAAATGCAATATTTATTTTTGCTAACAAGCCTCGATAAATTTCAACCTGGCTTTGTCAGTCAACACACATCAAAATATTTTTGTAGCCAAGTTGAACAGGATGATTAATCGAAATAAAAGGCCTGCAGCAGGGCAACGGGATTTTCTTGGCAAGCTTTGTGTCAAGGCTGTGTTAATGGCATAGCGTAGAAGGAGCTCAGGAAAATGAAAGCATCAGGGGGAAGCAGGAAGCTTTAGGGATCTGTAGGATGGCTGGTTAATGAGACACCATGTGTGCTTGCACACAGCAAAGCCTGTCTTGCACTGCAAAGGTGAAAAGGATGAGTAGAGAGTATCTTGTTAAAAGCAGAGATGAACAGGAAAAAGCCCAATTCCCTAAACAGTAAACCTCAGATGATTTTACCCGCTTTGCCTCTGAGGTGTCAGGGCAAAAGGTTAATAGCTGAGGATGACGTTGGTGCACAGCACTTGGAGGGTCCTCAGTTTGTCTTAATTGTTTCAGCAGACCTACTTCACCACAGAGACCCAAAAACTGCAGCACTGCTCCTAACAGGCACCTTCAGAAACCATTACCAGGACCTGGCTGACACCTTCACACCCAGCATCCTTTGCCAACAGTGGCATGTTCAGGAGTGGTAGAAGTAAATGGCAGTGCAGCAAGAGATAATGTCTAATTGAGGCATTTCGTCTGTAAAACACTGAAAAGAGGGGAGATAATCCAAATCTTCATCTGTGCAACGATTCATGTGAATGACA
The DNA here is from genome assembly GCA_013396775.1 of Cephalopterus ornatus. Taxonomy (NCBI): domain Eukaryota; kingdom Metazoa; phylum Chordata; class Aves; order Passeriformes; family Cotingidae; genus Cephalopterus; species Cephalopterus ornatus. The sequence continues at coordinate 12,627 of VZRE01015797.1, read as the reverse complement.
GATGCTCTGTCCGCTTCTGAGGCCAAGATGGTTAATCCATGGAGAAGAGGTTTTGCTGCACCTCTTGACACAAATCTTAGGGCACTAATGCCAAAGAAAGAAAGAAAATGGATATTATGGCATAGCCTTTTACCTGAAAGGCAGTGGTATGACCAGTGGCTGCTCAGTTACAAGCCAGCTTGTTATCTAAAAATGGAAATCTGTGTTTCCCATAGAAGTTGCTGCACAGTGGAAGCTCCTCCTCTATTTTCACAAATGTGTTTGCTACATACTCACAGATGTCTTTGGAAATGCATTTCCGCCCTGAGAAACAGAGGGATCAGCAGCATAAGGAAAGAACATATGGTAAAGCCTTAGTCCCAGGGGGTATGCAGATTGGACTTTGCTCTGCATTTTTCATGATATATGATTCTTCCCATGGAAATAAGTTGGCCTTCGGAGGAAGCAGGTTTTGTATTAAAATTTCAGAACAGAGAACGTTCTGAAAAACAACTACTTTTTCAGGAATTTAATATTGCCTCCCACAGCACATATCTGTGAAGTCCTGGACTACAGCGCAGAAAAGGGTTTTATCTTTTTGGAAACACTGGAGAAAGATGAGTGAGCTAGACAAATATTTGCTGGAGGAAAGAGCAGTAGTTAGAATAAGGTTTATCTATGGAGAAACTCCCTCTGCTAGGCAGGAAGGAGAAAATAAATCTGTTCCACAGCTTCTACAGTAAAAGCTGATAGAAAATTTTTGGTACTGTCTCACCCAATTGCATTCACCATCTTTTCTAGACAACAAGTCTTTGATTTCGTCACAACTTGGATGGGCCTTGTGTCTCAGGACCCTAGCACAGCCATCAGGGGGGAAGCCCTTCTTAGCCTCAAAACCCTGTGAGGGAGCTCAGGCAAACCTTCAGCACCACTGCGCAGCGCACCGGCATCCACAAGAGACTCAGGCACTTGGAGGAGGAGGTCAGCATCTTTACAGGCACAACTGCTCAAATCAAAGGCTTCAGGCATGTGGAGGAGGACAGCACCTTTCTGTGTATAACTGCTAAATTCAAGGGTTGTTGCAGTGAACGTGTACAATTTGGTGTTCCTTAAGGTTTGTCATCAGGTAGAGTTCAAACAGATTTTCACTTGAGGCAGATGGGTCGCATGGCCTTTTATTTACCATTGATGGCTGACATTTTCTAACACGAAGACTATCATTATCAAACACCTTGACATTTCTCATTCGTGCTGTTCAGTATTAACTCAATCCAGTACCCGTGTTAGCCAGATCACAGCAGAGCTTCTCTCTAATTTACTTGTTTCTTAGATGCTCAAGACAGCAACATTGACCAAGAGGGGGGAGATAAAATTTATGTTTTATTTAAAAATACATGTTAAAACCCAATATATTATATGCATGCCAATGAAACACAAAACAGTGATCACAGCATAAGTGTATGAACCTGTAAGTTAGATTCTGTGTGTGCAAAAATAAACTCTCTTCCTTTAGGCCTCATCTAAACTGAAAGGGACAGCATTTCACCTTTGCAGAGCAGAGAGAACACAACACTAAATTTACCAGGTAAGCTGGTAGTTTGTATTAATGAAGCAACGCTAGTAGGTAATTGCAGAATCTTCTTTTGGGCAGCATACATGCATCCATTGGACTAAGTATGAAATGTTGTATAATTTGCATTTGCAAGTTAAGCCAGAGCTTCAAATGTACATGGCTTTTAAAATACCATATGTTACCAATGCATAAGAGGTCGATTAAGACTTTGCAGCAGCGTAGCAGGCATTCTTCCACAAGACACTTCAAAATAATTTATGGGTATTTAATGTACTTCCAGAGGACAAAATTATGTGTACAAGTTTTTTGAGCATGCACCAGTCATCTCAAGAACCCCAAAGTGGTTAAACCCCTAGATTTATGCTAAAATAGTTTAATATCATTACTAAACAAAATTGAGAGTTCATGGAAAGGACAGATACAAAACACATGCTTGCAAAAATAGCAGTGGTAGAGAGTAACAGTATAAAAACATGTCCATAAGATCTTTAATGTTTGTAAACTGCATCTGGCAATGCTGGAGGCTAATGAGATTTCAAACTACAATATGTCAAATTTATGAGGTGTAGAAGGACACGTCCCTTGCCCCTATATAAAATATTGGGCAATAAAGAAGTTTTAAACATTCCTAAGCTGATTTAAAATTTAGAGTTATGCCCTGACTGGATTTTTGAGAGAGTAGGTTCTGCTTTATCCCTGTCTTCAAAATCTCTCATGTTTAATATTTCCACAGTGCTAGTGTCTGGAGCAAGTAATGCCAATGTATCTTCAGCAGCATGAATGTGCCACTCAAGTGACTTGATATCTACAATGTGAATCTCATGTAAGCTTTCAGAATCATCTATAGACACAGAATTATAAAAACCCTGCAATCATGACATATTCTTTGACCCCCTAGAAGAACAAAAAAAGGACTATTTTGTTGTACATGTTAAAAATGGTTTTGTTTCTTTTGTCTGTGTTATGCAGTTGCTGGCTGTACATGGTTACATGCACAGTTACTCTTCTATTTTACCTAAGACTGTGTCATGTTAATGTATGAAAAACATTTTCACATCCTCTGAATACCAGAACACTCACTCTGAGGATTTGTTTTTCCTTTATCTTAAAAAAAACTCCCATAAATATATGGAGTTAAAACCATAAAGTCAGTGAATAAGTTGGGGCTTCCAGAGCAGCGTTCAGTTCCCTTTTCTACCTCAAATTTAATATCTGACCTTGGTCAAGCCTGCTCCTTTCTTGCCTGAAAAGAGCAGAAACAACACCTCCTTTCCTGAAAGGTCTGATGTGCTAAAGAGTGTACAGACCTTTATAACATATAAAGGAAAGAGATTAAAAATGTTTATTTAAGAAGATACAACCTGCTTTTTTTTTCCCTGAATGATCTCTGTCTTCAATATCCATATACATAAGACCCCTCCTTAAAGCAATAACTCACAGAAACTGTGTGGATGTGTATCATAAGGTGTGCAAGCAGACAATTTTAGAGCCTCACAGGAACAGACACTGAAAGAGCAAACAGTAAGTCTGAAGTCCTGTTCTGATGTACTATAGATTACAGCTGCCAAATAGACAAAGTGTAGTAAACCTTAGAAACTCAAATTTAAACAGAACTTCTGGGGTTCTTTTTCAGTTAAACTATGAGAAGATACATTTGGGTTATTGAAGCAGCTTTCATTCTGCCTTAGGCACCATTTCAGGGGTTGGGAGGAATCTGCCTTTAAAGTTGTTTAATCTAATTTAGGGTTCTGGAGACCAAAATGGCTTAATCATAACCATATGACAGTAGCCATAGAGTACCACTACATATAAGTGTTGTTATCTGAAATTTATGGGCTTGTAATTTTTGCTCTGGAACAATTCTGGTAGCCTTACACTATTTATTTACCTCATACTGATGACATGTACTCCCAAACTCAGTCCTCCCATAGCTTTTGTCGGAGATTGGAATATAAATTTTGAAGGTGGAAAATACATAAGATTTCACTTAAAAGGCTCTTTTATTCCCTCCTCACTGCAAGATCATGCATGCCACATTGTCCTTGAAAATCTCAAGTATCCGTTTACGGTCTAAGAAGGCTCACTTCCACGAAGGCATTCCTGGCAGAGGTATTTTTGTTCTCCTAGTTCATTTCCATAATTCTCAACTTCATCCCTCTATAACATGTGTGCAGCCAAGGACAGTGCAGATTATACTGATTCCTGTGCCTTAAAATCCATGTTTGGATGTCATAGGAAATGTTTGGATGTCATAGGAAACAATGCAACTGGGGCATGGGACTGGGCTTCGGGAGACTGGAGAACTCCCCACTTCATATGAAACAACGATTGTGCAGCAATCAAGAGCACAGAAAAATGCTGGCTGCTTTTTTCTCCTGGGAAAAAATGGAAAATGGCACGTTCCTGGGGTGCAGTGGCTGCAAATCTCTAACTTTTACTTGCCCAAGATCTGCATGCTCTTGAGCCTGCATTGGGAAACCAGCAAGGGGTAATTCAACTGATCAGCAAAAGAACAGCAAAGCCATAAGCAAAGAAAACAAGGCCGTGTGCTGTACACAGGTGTCATGCCAACATTTCAGCTCCAACTGCCTCTCTCTCATCTGATTCTTTAAAAGTAAAGGGAATTGGCACGCATGGGTGAAATCCAGTTGCTGACAGTTGATTTACCGTCTTCCCTCACTGTTGTTCCTGAATACCAGCACAGCCCATAGAAACTGCCTTTAGTCTTTCCTACACTTATCTTTTTCCTGGAAGCTTCTCCCATTGTGTGTTCTGGGAAATATCTGATGCGTTAACAGCAAGCATAGCTGACTTGAGCAGTTCTGAAGCTGAGCACTTGTCAATTTTAATTTGGGGTGTTGTCACAACAAAATCCAGCCACGCTCTGGCTAGGAATGCATGTGCTGCACACTCTATTGAGTCTTACTCTTTGTTCAAGGTAAAATATCTTCGTGTATCAGCTCAAGACTGATAACAGCAAAATATTAAAACAAGGTCTAGGGCATCTAAAGGCCAATATCCAGCGTGTTTAATACGAGCCTTGGGCAGTGTGCAGGCAGGGGTAGCAGGAACTGAAGCAGCGACAGTGTAGAAAGGGATGCAGACTGAGCTTCCTGAATGGTGACGTTTGTCTGCAGAAGCTTGAGAGCTTTTCCACGCTGATGATAACACAGCTCTGAATTGTGTAATGGGAGGGAGAAGCTGCTGAATGAAACACAGCTCTAAACTGTGTAATGGGAGAGAGAATCCGCTGAATGAAAGCAGGGATTTACAAAAGATGGATCAGGTCCCTTGCAGTGCAGGAGAAGGGGGTGGGTATGTGTAGGGGTATATCTAGAAGTGTATGCATCTGCATATATATATACACATATATATATACACATATATATAAAAGGAGGATCCATACTCTGGATGTGAGCTGCATGCCTCTGGATGCACAATGAAACAGAACTGTGCTTTTTTACAGGATTGGTGCTGCAAACGACAGCTGGAGAGCTTCAGAGGAAGCAAAGGAAAGATTTGCTGAACATGAGGAGTGCTCCAGTGAGGATAAAAGAGTGGGATAAAGGCGGCACAGTGATTGTGGGACTCATGAAGGTGCTCCTGGACATGCCTTGCAGGTGGCAGCTCTGGAGACCCTGCCTCTTATCAGCCGTGTCCTGAAGCAGCAGGAGAGGCTCCTTGCCTCGACAGCTTCCTGTCTCCACCAGACAAAGTAGCTTGGAAAGGTGTTGTGAGATTTGATTCAAAGGGATCCTTAAAATAGCACTGTAAAGATGTTGATTTTGACTGAGTGATAAATAAATCCTTGAGAGGTGAATGTCTTTTTTTTTTTCTCCTGGTGAAATGCAACTGTAATGTGGTCAGTCTTGATGTTGCTGATGGAGTTACCTTCTTCAATAAGACAAAATTTCGTTTTGTGTCTAGGTGAAAATGCCCCTGTCATTTTAGGGTGGGCCTTTGCATTAAGAATGCCAAGAAAAAACAGAGTAAATGCAGGAATAGGAGAGGAGGCAGGAGACTTTTTGTTTAGGTAAATACAAAATCGAGTTGAAACACAAGACCTGAAGTACAATAATTTCAGCCAAAACAATACAGCACTATGTTATATATTAAATAGATCTATCTAGAGTGCTGGTGGAATCAGTAAAATCAGAACCCATTCTAGAAAACATGGCTGCTGCAGTTTTTGTCATCTGGCAACTCTTTGATGATACATTAGGATTTCAGGGGTTTTTCTTAATTTATTTAGGGTTTTTTTTAAGGGACAAAAGGCAATTTTTTTTTTCAGTTGAATACATTATAGGTAATAGCTGAATCAGCTTAACAAAAGGCACAGTAAATTAAACCTGACAGCAAACAAAACAACAAAATAAGGTTACTCATGTGAGGACCCAGTAAGAAGACTTAACTTCCATAATGCGATAAACAAAGGACTGAAAACCCATTATGGGTGTGAGGTCAAGAAAACAGCCCTGCTGCTGCTCCCTTCAGGGACGAGGTTTTCAGTCATAACAGAAGATTTCTCAGCATTTAATGAACAGAATAAATGAGCTTTAGATGGGACAGTGTTTGAAGGAGCAAACAATGGTTGCTAACGGACTTTGTTAACTGGTAAAGAACCCGAGGAGCAAAAGCTCTGACACACTTTTCATAATGGGGTACTCAGTAAGGAAACAGGCATCCCCGGAGCTGTTTTTGAGGGCTGCTCTGACTGGGTTTACTTACCTTTGCCTTTTGCAAAACATGCCACGAGCTCACCTGCCAAAGAGGTGACTGCCACAAGAACCAGGATCCAAACTGGACACAGACTGATTTCTGTTTCTCCTTTCAGGTTTAGCAGTGTGAGAGCTATTGCCACACAATAGCTCCTCTTGAGCTTTGCAGAGGCCTGTGCTTCTTATCCCAATTTGCTGATGGCAGAGGCTCAAAAAATGTCTGACTGAGTTCAATTATGCCTTTTTTTTTTAAACAGTGTGATCTTATTCATGTTCTAGTTCCCGTTTCCTTTGAACAATATTCGTTGCAGTATTGGATTTCCCGGTCTGAGGGGGAAATGATGTGCAGATGATGTTTTGCAGACATGGCCTCACAAAGGCTGCATCTACAAAGCCTCCCAGGCGCTCTGCAAGGAGGACTGAGGCAGTACAAGATGCAAAGTGGGAATTGTCAGTACTTCTCACAATGTGTGCTAGAAATGGAAGTCTGTATTGAGTTTAAGCTGAAGTGCATGTTGCAAAAAGGCCTAGGGCCTAGAATGAGTGCATTTTTGTAATATGTCTCTTCCATTTTGTGAGCTGCCACCAACATGTGCCATCCTTTCTGACCACTGAGCTCATACTGTTTCTGACAAGAATATCAGCTGGGAAAAGGACGTAGATTTCTTGTCAACATCACATGTAATTTGAAACTGAAAATCTCATTCTTTGGTCTGCAAACTGAACTAATCTCTCAGGGAAATGTTCAGATATGCATAAATTTTACTTTGGAATATTATTTCCATTACTTTGTTTAATTGTGCTTTTAAATGTGTTTAAGTATCTCCTCTTTCTATGTTATAAGTGCTGCACAAAACTTCCTGCTTTGCTGTGGTTTAGATGCCTCCTGAGACATGCAAGTGAGGAGTTTGGAGCAGACCCCACTGTTACCATCACCACACGATCCAGTCCTTCCTGTGGCTCCAGCTGCAGGTTCCCACCAATGGTTCTCCTCCCCTGTGTGAGCCTCTCTACATTCCCTGAGGTTCTAACCCACTATACCTAAATGCATGCTATTTATTCCTACGTGAAGCAGTAGGTGCTTCTGCAAACTCTCTGAGTCTTTGGAAGGTGGAACAAAGCAATCAAATATCCTTCATCACTTTTTCTGTAACACAGTGCCAGAGGCAAAGCCTTCAAGTTTCCACTGGTCAGTAGCTCTGGGAGAAGAGATGGGTGAAGATTGGCATGCTGAACCTTCTGTAGCCTGAGGGAAATGGAGAACTTGGGAGAACAGAAAGCCAGGCTTCAAAATGCATCAAAGCTAAAGCCTGTGAAAGGGGGAGAGAGAGGCCCTAAAGGAACTGCCACAGATCAGGAAAATTTCAGCCCAGTCTTATCAAATTAAGTCTTCTCTTGCTCCGTATTTCCAGGCCACTCATAGATGAACCAACTACATTTGTACTGGGTTTGTGTGGCCAGTAGTGGGAGAGTTACAGCTGTGGCTTCTGTGAGAAGTTGCCAGAAGTTTCCTCCATGTCCAGCAGAGCCAATGCCAGCTGGCTCCAGGATGGACCCACCGCTGGCCATGCAGGAACCAATCAGGAATGATAGTAACACCTCTGTGATAACATGTTTAAGAAAGAAAAAAAATGTTGCTGCACAGATGAAAATTGCAGCCACGCCAGAGCAGGTGGAAGGAGGATGTGACACCACGGGAGGCCCACGCTGGAGCAGGGTCCTGACAGGGACCGGCTGACCGATGGAGAGAGGAGCCCACACTGGAGCAGGTTTTCCTGGTAGGACCTGTGGCCCTGTGGGGAACCCACACTGGAGCAGCCTGTGCCTGAAGGACTGCACACCGAGGAAAAGCAACCCACATTCCAGTGGTTCTTCATCCTTTAGCCAAAGGATGGACTCATGTTGGAGAAGTTTGTGGTGAACTGTCTCCCATGGAGCAGGGGCAGGACTCCTCTCTCTGAGCAGCAGCAGAAACAACCTGTGATGAACTGACTGTAACCCCCATTCCCCATCTCCCTGCACCTCTGAGAAGAAGGGAGCAGTGTTCTTAAGATCTATTTTACTTCTCATTATCCTGGTGGATTCTGTTAGTAATAAATTCAATTCATATCCTCACTTTGAGTCTGTTTTGCTTGTCACAATGATCAGTGAGTGATCTCTCCCTGTCCTTATCTCAACTCATGACCCTTATGTTACATTTTCTCTCCTCCGTACAGTTGCAGAGAGGAGTGATAGAGTGGCTTTGGTGGGTACCTGGTATACAGCCAGGGTCATAAATATACAAATAATTACATCATTTGAATACTGAGGGTTCACATCTTAGTTATGCTAAAACTACTGGTGGTCATGTTTAAGCAAAAGAAGGTCATTTTTCATAAAATATATTAAATATATGCAATCTTTTACACTGCTGCATTATAAACTGTCCATTACTTCAAGGTAGAGTTAGTTCATGTCAAAATCAACAATATTTGGGTTAAAAACATGCACAGAAGAGTGTGCTTAATGGTCAGTCTGAGATCTACCAGAGGAGTAACTGTTGAGGACCACAGGAATTTTTTAATTTGCAGTGATGTAATGGTTTGGGAGTACAAAATATCTTTTTGAGTCCAATTCTTTTTTCTTCAGAAGCTGTTTCAGTAGTCTGATAATATACAACAGAAACAACTTTAACCACCATGCATTTTAAAGCTTGCTTTACCTATAAAAAAGACAAAGCATGGCATACCAGCGTATTCCAGAGGACATTGTCTCTTGAAATGAGAGAACTTTTCAACAACAAGGAGGGACAGACTCTGCTCAGGAGACTGTAAACTTTCCAAACCTAAGTAAGATAGACAACAGATGTGGAATGACATTGGCTCGAAAAACATTATCTTGTTAATGAGAAGCTGTTCTGGCAGGAAGAGCTAGTGTACCTCATGCTTCTCACGTCTGCCCTACATTTAAATCTGAAGACTGAAATCTGACCACCCCACATGCAGCCCATGAGCGGGCTGCAGGACAGATGAAGTGGCAGTGTGAGCAGCCTCGGCCACGGTGCTGCCGCTGTGCATCAACGGGAGACCTCAGGCTCTCCAGGAGCATTTCCATGCCACCAGAAGGGCACACTTACCTTAACAGTTACCCAACTCCCCCAGATTTCCTTCCCACAAAAGGTCATCTTCTAATTCTGCTGTTGTATCTCCATTTGGGGGAAGGCACTAAGGTTCCCCTGTGAAACTGAACCAGTGGAAGTCAAAGATCTTGTCCATATCCTTGGTGTCTTTCGGTCAGCACCTGTAAGCATGAATTTTTCTTTCTGGCTCCAGTGAGAGTCCAAGTGAAATATCACCCACTTTTGGCTAATACCTGACAACTATTGGGCCCTGGAGTGTGAGTAATGTGTCCATAATGCACGTACTAAAATGTCATTGATGGGCACTATAGAAAAATATGTGTTAGGTAGGGATAAGTTGCCTTTTGAATCAAACAGATGAGCCTTGTTTTTGGGTGCCATCTGTGTTACAATACAGCAAAGGCCCTTTCAGCTTTATCCTCAAAATGCCTCTTCAATTTATCCTCTGTGAATAACTTTTTCTTGGTACCCTGTTGCAATAGTAATGGTTTGTTCATATGAAAGAAATAAGATCTCTGGGGGGAGACAGGTCTTTATAAGATCAACTGTTACACTTGATACAGTTGTGTCACTGATCTGTCTGAGAGGTATTTTAGCCCACTGTAATGATTTAAAAAAAAAAAGTACTGCCTAAGCATATAAAGCCTTGCCTCTTTAAGCGTGTTTTCTATTTAAGTTGTGGCTACCTCTAAAATTACACATATTAGTATATATTAGTATAATATATTATACCTTGTTAAGCAGGATTAAAGCTAACTTTCTACGCCTTCTCATTCATTTTCCAAATTAGAATATCATATATTCAGCCAAATCAAGACTACCTGCCAACTTTACTTTGCAGCCCTTTTATCTATTTACAACAATTACAAGGTGACTTTTGATTCAGGATAGTGCTTCTCTTCTCTGCAGATCACCCAGACTCCGAAGAGCTGGAAATTACCCCAGACCAGCAAATCTCACACAGTTTAATTCAGCACTCTAGAACAAGAGTAAAATACTGTCCTACTGTATCTAAGGTGTTTCTTTCTTCAACTTACAGAAAGTTTAAACTGTCCATGTCAAAGATGTCCTCTCTGGAAAATGTATTACAGCTCTTCCAGTAGTGATGGACTAGGAGTAGGTGATGTCATTTTCCTATTTCAGTTCCTAAAGAAGGTCAACATTTCTATGCAAGTCCTGGCATTACTGGATATCCACTCTGTGTGACTGTGACTGTGCAAAAAAAAAAATGGACCAAGAGCTACATTCAGAAGACTAGAGGAAAAGTAGACGTCTGGACTTAACGATGTTTTCCAAGAGGATAAGATGCAAGATGGCTAGATGATTCAATTACTAGGTGACTGTAGACCAGCAAAGTTGTGGATGCCCCCTCTCTGGAAGATTCAAAGCCAGATTGAATGCGGCTCTGAGCAACCTGGTCTGATGGAAAGTGCTCCTGACTGTGGGCAGAGATTTAGGAAATACATGATCTTTAATTTCCTTACAACTAGGCCATGGTTCTATCAAACGGCTAAGAAGAAAACGTAGCAAACCCCTTACACAAAATATTGACAGATGTATCTGGTGTGTTTTTCTTTAATTGTCTCTTGCATTACATTTCAAAATAGTTCAGTAAAAAGTTATACCTGTATGAAATATGGAGTTTATAGTTATGGTAATTAAACTCTACTTGATGGAATTTGATTATTCCCTTAAGGGATATTACATTTCATCTCTAAGGGAATCTGCCTCTGTTCCTTTACACATATATGCTGCCTTCTAGTTAAATATACATGTTTAAAAGATAACCACACTTCAGCCATAGAAGCAGTGATGAGGTAAACTGGTCTCTGGTTGCTAACACTTGTGTGAATGCTAAATGCGAGACAGCTGCTCTGCCATTTCTATATTAATCTGCATCCACAATAATATTTTATAGACATTTACTGAAAGTTACCCCAGCAGGTGTATGCTAACTGCAAAGTGACTAGTCATTCTAGTTACGCCTCACCAGTTACCACAAACTCTGATTTCTAGGAAGCACGGGTTGAAAGTATTGATACATTGACTGCTTCCCATTCACTTACTTGATGGAAGGGAAGTCTGTTCACTTCTAGCAGTCCCCAAATACTTCCAACAAACCCACACATGCTTCCACCTCTGCTTTTGTAGCTCCACATGTGTTACTGACCCCTCCTTCTGCAGAGAATTCATCAGTGGTCAGTGGCAGCTGAGTGAACCAAGTCACTGTCAGCTCTTCTACAAAGCTACACAGAAGGTGGTGGTGCCAGTGAAAGCCCAGCAACGTCATTTCTCCTTCCACAAGCGTGGGAATACCAGGGGGACACATTTCAAAGGTGACGAAATCTGACACACAGTGACAGCACAGCCACTGCCTGCCAATGTCAGCCTCTCTGCAGAGACTTGCTGCAGTAAGGCCAGAGAGGAAAAATTTCATAGCAGATATGTTATCTGTGCTGAAAAAGGCTGAGGGCATATATTTTAGAGGTGCAGGTTGTAAGGACAGGTTGTTGTGGTGGTTTGACTTTGGCTGGATTTTAAATACCCACCAAAATCACTCTTCCACTCTCCTCTGCAGCTGGACAGAGAGATTAAAAAAAAACAGCTAAGGATTCTTGTGTAGAGATAAGAGCTGGGAGAAGTCACTTACTAATTGGCAAAACAGACTCAACGTGGTGTAAAACTTAAATTTATTACTAACAGGATAAGAGCTAACAAATGAGAAATAAAACAGTTTTAAAACACCTGCACCCCCTACCCCTCCTTCTTTCCATGTTCTCTCTCTTTTCCTCTCAATAGTGCAGGGGGACAGGGAAGGGGGGTTGTAGTCAGTTCTTGTTTCCCATGGGGTGCAGTCGAGTCTCTGCACCCTGCTAGTCCTCCACAGGCTGCAAGGGAACAACTTGCTTCACCACGGTCTTCACCATGAGCTACAGGGGGACCACAGCTCTGAGTCCTTCTCCTGCTTCCACAGGAGACAGTCCTTGATGGACCTCTCCAACGTGAGTCCATCCCTCGGGCAGCAGTTCTTCCCAATCTGCTGTCCTGGGGGTCACTCCTCCATGGGATGCTGTCAGGTTTCTGCACCCCGATGATCTTCCATGGGCTGCAGGGGGACAGCTGCTTCACCATGGCCTTCACCACGGCCTTCACCACAGGCTACAAGGGGGCCACAGCTCTGAGTCCTTCTGTTCCTGCGGGGTCCCTTGAAGGGCCACAAGTCCTACCCGGGACAAACT